>NJDD01008809.1:0-10205 GCA_002245505.1 Calephelis nemesis
GACGTGCTTGGGAAGAATTGGTATTAATTTTTTGCAATGGAAATGACACTCAAGACAAAAAGAAAAATATGGGTAAGTAACTTTATTAATAGACAATCGAGTAATAGTTTAAGAGCCAGCAAAAAAATGCTTCGAGTCACTAACACAACCTCTACAATCAACTGTCAAAATACCATATTTAGTAAATGCAATTTCTTTTTGCTAGCTCTCTCTCTTTAAGTGTGTATACGCATAAGCACGCGCATGAGTGCGCTTGTCAATAAATATTTATATCATTCGATCCTGATATACTATTTTCCCTTCATTAATAAAATAGTTTGTGAATATGGTTCGGATGTTATCCGCTGATGAAGTAGCTCGTCCATTGTGAGTAATAGATATGCTAGATAGATTTCCTTCTATTATCTCTTCAGGTCTAAATCCATCACTGACTCGAACATAATTATGGAGTACCGTAATTGCCTTTACAATCCGTTCGGCAGAATCCACAGCGTCATCTATTGGGCGATGTAGTATTCTCCATTGATTACTGGCTATTTTAAAAGTACATTCGACATATCGACGTGCTAAAGTTAGCCGATAGTTGAAACTTCTTTTAAAATAAAATATCGTTTTTTTCTGTAGGCACCTAACTACCTACCGTTTTCGTCTTACTAAGTACCTAACTACTTTCGCGCGTCTAGTTGTAGAGTGTCCATGAGTTACGTCAAAATTAACGTAAAATTTAGGTCCTTACAACTTTGACATTTTCAGCTTTCTTTAATAATTTATGACACGAATAAGTTATTTTACCTATTATGTTTGCCAAATTGGATTTTTTCTGATAAATAAAAATATTGGTGTATAACATGTAGTTGCGATCTCACCTGATAAAAAACTATTAAATCTAAAGAATGTAGGGACGCAGTTAAAACTGTTATGGAAGAATATATCTATACTAATATTATAAAGAGGAAAGATTTTATTTTTTGTTTGAAATGAATAGGTTCCGAATATACTATACAGATTTCAAAAATTCTGTCAGAAAGCTAAATTATCCCTGAGTGACATAGGCGTTGTTTCATCAAAATCGGTGAAGTAGAAGCCAAGTTACGCAAGTGAAGCTGCGTGAAACTGTGGGTTATTCTCGTTCGTCCCACCAAGCTTTGTCCCACCAGTGGGACGAAAGGAAATTTAATAAAATATTAAAATTGTATTCTAAATATATTGGGATCGATATTTTATACGATTCCCGTATTTGCGCAATTGGTTCTTAAGGCAGGTACAAACGATTATGTTATTATCATTTGAATCTAGTGATGGGTGAAATAAAAAAACAGCATACAAATCATCTTTCACTTTATTACTGATAAGTCACGTATATAACAGATATAAAGTAGAAAAAAGCTTCTGAATAATTGTTATAGCTAACATTACAAATCAACAACTTCTTATTAATTAAGTAAACTTATTAATAATATAAATACTGAAGCTGCCAACATTTTTTATGTATACTAATCTAATAATTACTCATTTTAATGAGAGATTATAGCAGATTTAAAGAAGTAAAAGCTTCTTGAATTATTACTACCATTAATTATTATGCCTAAAATCACTGATCAAGAAGTCTTAATCAATTAAGTATCCTTATTTATTTTATAAATGTTCTTGGACAAATCAAACAAATTGAATCTAACCTCAAAGTAAGCAAATTGTATGCTTGTGTTATGGGTGTTAGTCAACGATACTAATACACAGAAATACTTAAAGATATACCAGAATAAATTTAATAAACACCCAGACCCGGAAATGCAGACATCTAAATGTTCATTACATAAATGCGTGCCCCCGTCGGGAATCGAACCCGAACAATCGTGCGAGAAGCGCACATGGTTAAGTTCATGTTAGTTGTTGCAGGCGGTGAAGAGCGGTATAGAACCGATTGAAATCGGGTCTAGTTATATAAGGCCTTTACGGTGAAAAGGTGAGCACAGTTCTGTAAAGTTTTTTTTGCTTCAACACTTCAAAATTGATTCTTTAAAAGAATTCCTAATATTTAAAAATGGACAACAACCAATTGGAAAATATCTCCAACGAAAACGAAGGCTGTGTCAAACTTGTGGCCTTGAACTGGGGAAAGGAGGGAATAATGGAACTTTTTCAAAAAAAAAAATTCAATGGACATGACGAATAACCAGTATGCGTGTGAGATCGATGTAGTCGAGAAGACTCCACGTCCAAAAGAAAAGCTATTGCTGTCTCAAAAACGAAAAAAGGACAAGCAGTGAAGAAGTCCAATATCTTCACATGGTTAGAGAGCTGTTGGTAATCGGACGTAACTCTAACGGCAATAAAACCATGGCTAGCGATAGTTCAAAATGAAGCGTTGGCAGGGAAAAATATGAAGCTATACCAAGTGGGCCAGACGATTACGAAGATAATGAAGGAGTTCATCACGCACCTCAAAGAAAACAAGAAGCCATTGATAAATTGTGGTTTCGATGCTTTCGAGGACTGGGCGTTAAACGACGGATTATCCATGATGTATGGGAAATGCCCTTCGATGGACTGGGCGAACGATTTAAACGAAAAATTGTTCGCCCACTTTTCGGAAGCAATCATGGATATACAGCGGCAAAAGGAGGATCAGGAGGATCCAGATCTGGAATATTTATCATTGGCGAACATGAAAAGCACATCCACGTTATCCACGATTGCGCCTAATGTGGATCATGCTACCGTTGCCTCTACATCCAGAGATTGCGAGACTACACAACAATCGACCAAAGCTACGAAAACGGCTGGGAAGAAGAGGAAGAAGGTGAAATTCCAGGAGAGGTCACCTGCTCCTAGGCTCACAATATCGAGCGACGAAGAGGAATACCAACCGGGTCAAATGTTCCAGGAGTCTCAAATCTCAGTGGAGGACGAGTCGGAAACCGACATTCATGTTCGCCCAACCAAGAAGCCGAAGACATCGAAGAAACAGATAGAAAAACCGGTGGAGAGCAATTCGAAAAGCGAGCCAGAAATGAACACAGAAGAGGATTACGCCTCTATGCTCGCTGGTCTTGCGCGAGCGCATTCATTGGTCCAGAGTACTGGAAGAATATCGCAGAGTATTTTAGTAAAGGACGACGACGACGACTTTATCTCTTTAACGTCACCGGGAGAGCATGGGTACATGCTTATGAAATTAGAGCTGTACTCATTCAAAGATTGCTGTCGTCTTCCAAAGAATCAATATTGGACCAAACGAACATTCAGCTCAATGACGATACTCTCTTCACAGGACTCCCCTGCGTACAAGATGGCCATGGCTCTACGCAGTCAGATTACGAAAGACTTGGCCAAAGTAAAAGGTTTGAATACCGAAAAGAAAACACAAACCGGCTGGAAAAATGGCTAAGTTCTTTTGTAATCACTCCGTTGAAGAACATCTTGTACACAGGGCATTGGATCAACGGACCATACAAATACATGCCTCGTAATAAGCAATTGTTAACTACTTGCTTTCACAATATTCAGCAAAGAATCTGTGACATGAGCTACAGAGAATTTTTTTAAAAGTTAAGACAGATTTCAATGAATAAATTGATTTTTGTAGCTCCATGGAATAATGTAAGTGGATATTACTATGATATTCAAGATAGTGTTAAAGTGTTAGAAGATTTATTGAACTATCAGTTTAATGACAGCCCTTATGAAGTGTATAATTTTTTAAAAACTTAAATTTATTTAGTTGATAAGCGAGTTCCAAAAACTAATAATACTCTTTGCATAGTAGGTCCAACTTGTAGCGCTAAAAATTTCTTTATAGATACAGTTATTCATTCTTGTATTAATTTTGGTCAAATTAAGAATTTTAATAAATATGATTAATTTCCACTAATGGACTGTGTGCAAAGACGTATTATTTATTGGAAAGAGCCAAATTTTGAACCAGGAACAGAAGAAACTCTAAAGTTATTATTTGGTGTTGGTGGTACTAACAAGAACTTAACGCTTCGCGCACGATTGTTCGTTGTTGTTGGAGGCGGTGTAGAGGGGTATAGAACCGATTGAAATCGGGTCTAGTTATATAAGGCCTTTACGGTGAAAAGGTGAGCACAGTTCTGCTTCAACACTTCAAAATTGATTCTTTAAAAGAATTCCTAATATTTAAAAATGGACAACAACCAATTGGAAAATATCTCCAACAAAAACGAAGGCTGAGTCAAACTTGTGGCCTTGAACAAGATACAGCAGGGAATAATGGAACATTCAATGGACATGACGAATAATACCCGGTATGCGTTGAAGATCGATACAGTCGAGAAGACTCCAGGTCCAAAAGGAAAGCAATTGCTGTCTCAAAAACGAAAAAAAGGACAAGCAGTTAAGAAGTCCAATATCTTCACATGGTTAGAGAGCTGTTGGTAATCGGACGTAACTCTAACGGCAATAAAACCATGGCTAGCGATAGTTCAAAATGAAGCGTTGGCAGGGAAAAATATGAAGCTATACCAAGTGGGCCAGACGATTACGAAGATAATGAAGGAGTTCATCACGCACCTCAAAGAAAACAAGAAGCCATTGATAAATTGTGGTTTCGATGCTTTCGAGGACTGGGCGTTAAACGACGGATTATCCATGATGTATGGGAAATGCCCTTCGATGGACTGGGCGAACGATTTAAACGAAAAATTGTTCGCCCACTATTCGGAAGCAATCATGGATATACAGCGGCAAAAGGAGGATCAGGAGGATCCAGATCTGGAAAATTTATCATTGGCGAACATGAAAAGCACTTCCACGTTATCCACGATTGCGCCTATAGTGGATCATGCTGCCGTTGCCTCCACATCCAGAGATTGCGAGACTACACAGCAATCGACCAAATCTACGAAAACGGCTGGGAAGGAGAGAAGCAGGTGGAATTCCAGAAGTTGAGGTCACCTGCTCCGAGGCTCACAATATCGAGCGACGAAGAGGAGGAATATCAACCGTGTCAAATGTTCCAAGAGTCTCAAATCTCAGTGGAGGATAAGTCGGAAACCAACATTCATGTTATCCCAACCAAGAAGCCGAAGAACGACAATCGTGCTCGAAGCGCACATGATTAAGTTCATGTTAGTTGTTGTAGGCGGTGTAGAGGGGTATAGAACCGATTGAAATCGGGTCTAGTTATTGAATCCTTTACGGCGGTAAAGGTGAACGTGCAAATTTGTTTCTGCAAGATCTTAGATTTGAGGGTATATAAAAGGATGATCGCAAGTATATTTAATCATGCCGCAAGGTAAAGTGTTACATAGAGGACAAAAACGTTATAGTTCCTTACAAAAAGCTTACAGTAAAGCTTGGCTGGAGTTATCAGTAGCAGAGAAGAGAAACTACGGTCGTTACAATCAATGGAAATTAAGTAATGCCGGTAAAGAAGTTAAAAGAATTTTTGATCAAGAATGGCAACGAGCAAATCGATCCAATACCACCAATACCGGACGTGACACCGAATCCCCCGGGCCCTCAAATCTTCATAATTCAGAAGATTTCGACTTGGCAGATCTGTTTGATCACGATTTGGGTGATCTTGACGACCTTATTAATATGGCAGATATACAAAATAATATCCCTTCGTTGCCGTCTGCGTCATCAGTCGCTGCGGGTGGTAGTAATGAGGAGCCTATGGACACCGCGGGATTGGGACCAGGTGGCCGAGGACCAGGAGCAGGTACTTCTGCTAAGACAAATGAGGGGATCGCAATGATAAGTCCTAACCCGCGGTCTAAAGTAATGCATCTGTCTTTTACCAAAAAATTGATGTTTTATACTTACGGATACGCACATACGCAATTGCAAGGACAGGCCCTGTCAAGGATATTAACTCCTTATGCTTATTATCCTGTAGATTGGTTACCATGGTACCTATCACCGCAAGAATTTCAGAGTATGCCTTTTAATTCAAAGATTGTGAAGGTATCAACTGACATTCATTTTTTGGGTACAAGGACTGCGTTTGATCATGGGACCAGTTTAACTGGAACAGCGACTACGGAGTATGTGCCAATAGCCAAATATTGTGTTGGTTTGAATAATAAGATGTTCATAGACAATCGGCCGCTAAAATCAGAAGCTACGGAACCAATGAAACCAACTGGCGCCAAACCGAAATCGTTAGAAGAACAATTTCGAACAATGTATGCCGTAGCTGGAGCACTGGAAATTCCAAGACATTTAAATTGGTATGCATCTATTATTTACAATAAAGCTGATGGATTACCAACAATATTATCATACCGAGTTGATAAAGTTTTAACTACATGTATTGTGAACAAGTGTATGACGAAATCAATTTGTAATTATACATATTCGTCATCTAATGGATATATCAAACCTACGAAGAAGGTTGTATTGCCTATGTACAACGACAAAGATGGCTTTGAGAAGGATATAGACTATAAAAATGTGTTATACAAACATCAAATTCCACATACACTGAAATTAACATCCGGAACCCAAGGTACTGTAAAAGCGAATGCTGTTCCATTATTCCCTGCTGTCCCTCGTTCAAGGCCACAAGTTTGACACTCGACCAATAAGGCGGTCAATTTTACTTACTGAACATTAATTGTAACAACTGAATACTGATACTAAATCAATAAGGGCTCGAATCCCGCACATTATTAATAATTAAAATGTAAGTGCCGCGTTACGATTATATCGCGAGTTACGCCCGAGTGCTAGGCAACCTAATTACTTTTCCTGTGGAGTGAGATCAAACGGCGTGTTTATGTTGACGAACCTAACAGTGCAGAAGTGCTAAAACAGAGCATATTGGACGCATTTGACCAAGTGAAAAGTTTAAATGTTTAGGCTCACTGAGTAACAATTTATTAAAACGTGCTCGAGTGTGTGTTTCAAGAGAATGGACATTTTGAACAATTACTGCCGTATCTGTGAACATTGGCAATCGCTGTAAATAGGTAATTACCAGTCATTGTAAATAGCTGATTCTAACTTTTTAAATACGCCTTATTTACTTTATTTTGTTGACTTATTGAAGTAGGCACTTAATAAATACATACTATTAACGTATAATAATTGTAGCGCATGTACTGCCGATGTCACTAAACGAAGTAAATAAGTCGGTCACCAGCCCATTAGAATCAAATGTCATGAAATAAAACTTCTTTACAAATAAAATATCGTTTTTTTCTGCAGGCACCTAACTACCTACCGTGGTTGTCTTACTAAGAACCTTACTATTTTCGCGCGTCTAGTTGTAGTGTCTATAAGTTACGTCAAAATTAACGTAAATAGGATTGAGTTAAAAATATCGATATATCAAAATATCGATATTTTTCAATAAATAATCGATACGTAATACGTACGATTACGTAAATTTTAGGTCCTTATAACTTTGACATTTTCAGCTTTCTTTAATACTTTATGACACGAATAAGTTATTTTACCTATTATGTTTGCCACATTTGATTTTTTCTGGTAAATAAAAATATTGTAATACTAAGGATTCTATAAAAGCCGGCTTAGCCATAGAAAAAAGTTTAGCTTAAAGCTTGTTGCCCTCGATAACAGACGCTACAAAATGATGGTCTTAAGGGCCCCACACATTAACAGTTCGCCGGCGGGTATCAACCTGTCTGTTATCCGGAAAAGACCACAGACACACAGTTCCTTTGACGATTTTAATCGACAGTCAATGCGAACCCAAAGTGTGTGGCCGCTTGCCGTCACAGGCCTGCGTCGACAGGTATCGGCCGGACTGTCCGTGATCTCAAGGCCTAATCGAATACACACTAGCAGGTAGTCAGCCGGCGGCCTTTCGGTCATAACCACGTGGCAGTTAACCGCCGACAGTTCTTTGTTTTTCGACATTGTAAAAATTTATAAGCAAAATGGACAACGAACCGCAATTTATTACAAGTTTTATAGAATTATACCGAAGTTTCCCGTGTTTATGGAAAGTTAAGGATGATTCTTACCACAACAGGAAATTAAAAGATGATGCTTACGCTAAATTATTAGAATATTATCAAACCGCAGTACCTTCAGCCACAATTGATACAGTGAAAAGAAAAATTAATAATTTAAAAAGTTCATTCCGAAAAGAATTAAAAAAGGTAAGTGTGACTTTTTAACCTATTTGATTTATCAATTTATTCTGCCATATTTTGTAAGTTTTTTGTACATGGGTATTTACGGGATAGACAGAGCCATTTACTACTAAGGTAAGTATATTTACCTAAAAATCTAATATTCAAAATTTTCAGGTCAAAAACTAAAAGTCCGGATCGTCAGCTGATGAAGTATATACATCAAGTTTGTGGTATTTTGACTTATTGATGTTCACCGCAGATCAAGAAACACCACGAATAGCATCGGAAGCGACAGCATCATCGATGATAATGAAACAAATGAAAGTGAAACAGTAAGCATTTTGAAATATTTATTTTAATTTACAAAATTATATTGAAACGATTCAGCTCCGTCATGCATGAAATATTCTTTGTATTTGTCACGATTTAATTTTGCGTTTTCACATACATTTCTGCCGTGCCCTTGTTGTAAGCTGTTCAGGGGATTATCTACGTTTAAATCTCCATATTCAACCCTACCAAAATCTAAATCTTCAGTAACCAGTGCTCGGGTAGGTAGGTAATTGGCTTTTTCTTTTCTCTTTAACAAATTGTGAAGGCAACATGAAGCTAAAACTATGTAATCAATTTTTTCTGGTTTTATATTGATTTCCGTATGAAAAACTCTAAATCGTGTAGATAATATGCCAAAAGCATTTTCTACTGTGCGTCGAGCTCTACACAAGCGATAGTTAAAAATACGCTCTTCACGAGTTAAATTTCTTTGTGGGTAAGGTTTGATAACATTTTCATGTAATGCAAAAGCATCATCGGCTACAAATACAAAGTTCATATTGTTTTTATTCATATTGTTAGGTGGTAAACTCAATTGCTTATTTTGCAACTTGTTATAAAAACTAGTGTACTCAACAACACCTCCATCGGATACTCTTCCGTTACAGCCGATATCAACATATACAAATTCGTAGTTTGCATTTACAACTGCCAATAGTACAATACTAAAATAATGTTTATAATTATAATAGTAAGATCCACTGTTTGCTGGTTTTCGAATTCTGATGTGCTTGCCATCAATAGCACCTCCACAATTAGGAAAATGCCATCGACTTTCATAGCCTCTTGCAATCTCTTGCCATTCTTCGATAGACGATGGTAACTGAAAAAAAAAATAAACTTAGGTGCTATGTTTCAGTTTTGCGAAGATGATACACAAATGCCCTCGCCGTCTACTACTAATTCATCATCACAATCACTGCTGCCACCAAACTCGCCGCAGCCTTCCGACATTATGATACAATCACGACAATCAACGCCTACAGTTCAATCTAAAAGTTCGGCAGCAAATAAAAGAAAAAGTGTATTACTTAATGAAGCTTACAAAGCCTTGAAAGAAGACGATGAGTATGATGGTATAGGACTGAATGTAGCTTGTAAGTTGCGACGTATGCACGAAGAGCAAAGGTTGTATGCAGAATTATTGATTAATAAAGTAATATTATACGGAATGAAACATAGACTGCAAGAAGAAACTAGTCTTTTGGGTCTTGTGCCCACACAGTCGCATATTACACGTTCGCCGCATTTAACACAGCAGGTAGCTTCGGCTTGTTCCGTTTTGTCATACACTTAGTTCTACATGTATGACTATTTGGAAAAATAATTCCGTTTAGTTCTACACGTATGTATGACTATTTGGAATTGGTAAAATATTATAATTGTGTTCCTGTTAGTCATACATGTTACTTTTGTTTATTATTAGTTCTACGTGTATGACTACTTGGAAAAATAATTCTGTCTAGTTCTAAGTAAAGTTATGAATAGGTAGGTACCCACATCTATATTTATATTTATACTATACCGTATAATACGTTCATGTTTCTCATTTTATTATTGTTTATAATCATTTTGTATTTGTGATTTGAACTGTTGCGATAGGTTTAGATAAAAGTATTATTTCCTAGAATGCTCCTCTTTGATAAACTACTGGCACTTGCTATTGCAAGTGCCAGTAGTTTATCTATTGAATATAATCATAATAAACGAGTAATATCAATGTCAAGTTTGACGCTTTGTTTCAAATAGTATTCGTAATTAGTAATATTATTTCGAAAATGAATGCGTCGTCTTCTA
>NJDD01008821.1:12673-28681 GCA_002245505.1 Calephelis nemesis
GACAGATTCGAAATTCAAATGTAATATTTTTTTATTTTTAAGTGTAACAGTATTTATGGCCAGACTAAGTACCTATATTTTCGGAAACAATTGGCGCGAATGTAGCATGTAGAATAGACCCTTCGTTTCGTATATTATATATTATACTACTATAGATATTTTTCTTGTACCTGAAAACAGGAAACAACAAAAATTTGAAAATAAAAATTAGTAAAATGTAATTAATATAGTCATTCTTGTCTAAAAGCTGGACTTTGAAACCCCTCTCAGCTGACATTTATACATTGCGCGCAGGTCATTGAACTTAAGCAAGTATAATATATTAAATTTATTTTCTTCTTCTTTTTAAAATTTTGAAGATACTAAAATTTCTTTGTTTCAGATCTGAATTTGTTTTACTATTACAGTTAAGATGATCCAGACAAAATTTCAAGCATTGAATTATTTCATTAAAAAAATTTTGCTCCGACATTTGGTTGCTTTTTGTTGTTTCTGATAGACATATCTTGAAACATTGGATTATACTCCTAAGACCACTTTTTTTAATTGAACATACATACATACATATGAAAAATCAAGAATGATAATAAGATTTCCATATCTACGTATTAATATGTCCGTTAAGTATAATCAGCTCTCTACATTAAGGCCCCATACTCAGTCAGCCAGAAGAGCCAATCACCGCCCTTCCCGGTTTCATGATTACTATGAACAATGGCGCTCTAAAGTAAACGTCTTAAGCGACATATCACTATCTTTGACACTATAAAAGTAATTTGAAAAAAAGTATAAAAACTGAAACACTTATCTTTTAGGTATAGTACTTATCTATGTTTATGTTAAATCTGGTGTCGATATTTTCACAATTGAAGTAGACAGAAAGCAAAAGCTTTCAAAAAAGGGTTAAGTTTTTGATTTTTTTCTATCGAGCAAAGTGAAATAAATCGTGTTTTGGAAACACTAGTCCAGTAAAACATATTCATGTTAATCTTGTGTATTTTTGTCAGCAAGATCCATGATTGCTTTGTATGAAAAAAACAGACTGCTGACGTTTTAGAGTATATGGCCCCTTAAATAAATAATAGGCAGAAGGAAGTCATCAAAGTGACAAAGATTGCTCGCATAGGTTGCTCTTACACCCCGGAGTTAAGTAGGCTTGAAACTTTTCATATAAACAACAATCAACAAGAAGCGATTCCTTAGCGAATAATTGATGCCGTAATTAACTGATTATACAGCTTAATATTTCCTTTACATTATCTTAACTTCAGGATAATTAAACAATATGTTCTATATATATTTTATCACCTCTGTGGTTTAGCGATCCGGCGTTGGGCTTGACTTCTTTGGTTCCCGGGTTCGATCCCCAGGTCGGCCAGCTTAAAAACGTGAAAATTTGTAGTCTCAACTTTGTAATACAGATAACGTTGCCTGGGATTGCATAATATGTGCCCGGTAGGCGATAGGCTTGCTACCTATCACATTGTGGGACTTTGTGCCTTTGGCTAGTCGCAGGTGCCTTGGTTGTGACTCTGCCTACCTCTTCGGGGCTATAGGCGTAAAGATACTTTAAAATATATTCACTATTTGTGCAACAGAGAACATTGTGTCGAGTGCTGTGCCTAGTTGCCCGCGTTGCCACCGCCTTACTTATTTCTGCCGCCACTGTATGTGTGTATGGTAGGGTTGCCGAAGGACTTCTGCATTCGACCTTACATCCTGGTCATAGCAGCTGTTATAATAATAAAGTCGTGCAGCCCTATAGCATGTTAATGCACCGAACGGCTGCAGTTATTTAATTCAAAAACAGAACAAAGTTAGACTACTGTCTTCCTCTCTAAAGACTGACGGCGACGTAGTAGTGTAATGTCACGTCAGTTTGTATTAGGGTTATCACGAATACCAGCATCAGCATCAGCTGATCATCAGCATTGTTTTCAACATTAGCATCCTCATAAACATGCGCTTTAATAGGTGCAGATTTTTGCTGATATTCATGTAGTAACATTACCAGTGCACGCGGAGCTTTCCTTTGACCTTATAAATGAAAAGTCGTCATTATATATTCGCGCGATTTGCGAATAATTGATCCACAGATGTTATAACTTCCTACTGAATCTTTTCAGGTAATATCATTTAATTTTATAATACCTATGTTATTAAAAATTGAAATATGGAAGTAATTTACTTTAATATTTAGACTTTAATATTGATAATCTATTTGTGAAAAGGATTATTGTTGCCAAAGTCGGACTAACACCTCATTAAAATATTACGAGATATGGCATCTGTAGGGTTACTCTTGAATCTCGATAAATGCAATATTGGAAATTGGAATCGGATCTGTTACTTTAGGTACTCTTGCACACAGTACTAGCGAATTATTAAAGTTTTTATAAATGATAAACAATAGATGATTATATCCGATTCATTGAATTTTGTTGTAACTAAATGTTAATCATCCGTTGTTACTATGTTCCAGAGTACCTAAAATGACAAATCCAATTCAAATATCCAATTAGCATGAAATCGATATTCAAGAGTAACCCTACTGATCGCCTTGTTGGTCGAAGGTTTAGCGTACACCTAACGACACCAACACGATTCTGTTATATTTTTTCGTGTTGGATTCTTTTTTTTTATGACATTGGAAGGCAAACAAGCAGACGGATTTCCTGATGACACCAAGGTTCTAATGGTGCGTTGCCAACCAGAGGCCGGGATGTTAGGCCTCGAGCAAAAGTAAATTTACCGGCTACCTTACCCTCCGAACCGGGACACGTCATGACGTTATGGCGGCAGGAATAGGTAAGGCGGTGGTACCAATCCGGGTGAGTCGCTGCGAAACTCTACCACCTAGTCAGATATCACGGTGTTAGTGACGGCAAGCATATGCTCGCCTTTTACGAGCTGCCTGGCACAGGAAGGCAGATGGTCTATTCTACAAAGGAGCCCGGACCAACACGGAGTAATTCTGGATGGAATCAGGCATTTAGATGTCTGTATATCTGGATCTGGGTTTATCAGGGCACGGGAATGATCGCGTCAAGTTTCGGGTGTGTTAATGACTTTGTCATGTTCTGGTTTGCAGGTTTGGGTAGTCGGTAGTGACCAAAGATTCGAGCCACAGGACACCGACGCACCTATAACATCTATAGTGTCTATAGGCAACGGTTGCTTTTCAACATCAGTAGTTCCGTAGCCTTATAAACTGACCACTCACATAAACTAAAGGGATAAAGGCTAGAAGATACTTTTTATTAAGATCAAGATCAAGCATCATAATCAGAATAAAAATCGGCATCAGCATCAGCTTATATAAAAAAAATGTGTGCGTGTACTAGCGTACACTCGTAAGAAGTGAAGAAGTGAAACTTCATTATAACGTTATTTTTCAAAAAATAATTACTATAATGCAACTTTACAGAAATTGGTTAAATAAAGTTTATTGCCAATCTCTACTCCGCTGAAGAAAGTATACTTTGAATCACGCGTGTTAAGGATAAGAATAAAGATGGCGAGTAACGGAAAAATGTGACGCATAACGAAAAAATGTTACACTAAAATTTTTTCCAACCCCGATAAAGAAGTTTCACTTCAAAAAATCGCATCAGTAACATCCCCAGGTTTTGCAATATGATTGGACGTTTTCCACAAAATGGTACTTCCTGCTTGTTCACTGTCTTTTGCCTTTAAAAATGGTTTTAAAGACACTTCTCGTTACAGTTTTGTGAGAAATATAGATACCAAAAAGGAGTATGTCAATGATGTTAATAAAACTTATCACATTTAAGGAAATGACATAGGAGTGTCTGATTGTATTAGCAACATTAATTGCTTTTGACTACGTGCATAATATGAAAGTGTATACCTACGATATACATACAATTCTTGAAGTGAAAACTTCTTTAGCGGCGTTGCGCAGTTTTTTGGGATGGGTAAAATCTTTTAAACTCGCGTCAGGATACGTGACCTGATCGAAAAATCGTAAGACGGATGGAGAGTAAGCAGCCGGCGCCATGTAGCAGAGGAAGTATAGGGGAGACTATCTCTTTCTACGGTACTGCGAAAATGAATGCCTGTGCCTGCTGTTTCGTTTAGATGGCGCAGGGCGCTTACGCGAATGTACATGTTGTCATGTTTGTGTACGAAGGCACAATAAATGAATATTGTATTCATCCACATAAATCATAGTACTTTTTTTTTTCTTTAAGTTTTGGCCTTCACGTTAGTAGTTTGCCATTTGTCTAGTAGAAATTTGCAGTAGAAATTTGCATCAAATTTTACATCAATTTTAATAAGTTATAATTAGTCATCAGTCATAAGTCGTCAGTAAGTCATATCAGTCTCTTGGGTAAAGCGGCGGCTTCATTACCTAAGCTCATGTAAAGAAATTTGGCGGCAACGAGAAAATACACGATACGCTAATTTCTTCATGACTATTTCACTTGTGCATTTTCATTGAACATATTTGACTAATTTTACAAAATTGACTAATTTTACTCAATATATATACGAAATTCAATAATTATAAAAAAACTTCGACCATCTTTTCTATCGATGGCGCTAAAACTCCATGATAGTACTTTCAAACCGATAAAGCAATTCGTGCAAAATAATTTTCTAACCATTCCAAAATATCAAAAATTCGCAACGTTAATATTCAAGTTTTCACTTCTGCCGGCACTCCCGGAGTGTAACCCGTCGTTTTCTTTTCTGTCTGTTCTGGCTAATCTAGGCCAATGTCGATGGGGTTTTTATTGGCAGGTAGCTGATGTAAAAAGTATTAACTTAGGCTACTTTTATAAAAAATGTAAATTCTAAAATTATTAATAAAATATATAACTTTTTTATTAAATTCTACTCGAATAACAGCGAGTCTTAGTATATTCTCCTTAGGGTGAGAAAACATAAAAGAATTCACAGGGGGAAGGAAGTTATTAGTTACAAAGATTGTACGCGTAAGTTGGTCTCTTACGAGTACATCCCGAGGTAACGTACCTAAGCATAAAAGTTTTAATATAAACAACAATAAGAAGGAAGCAACTCCTTCTTAGCGAATAATCACTGTTATTTTAACATACTGATTGAAAAGCTTAATATTTTCTTGCTATTTATTAATCAGTGGTGGTAATTCTGCCTTTCACAAACTAAACTTATTTTAGATGCATGCTATCTTTTACAAATGAAACTAAAACAAAAGAGATGGAACGTTTTAGACATGTCAGATTAGTCCGGACATGGCATATTGTGATGTTTTTAATCACCGTATCCGAGTGATAGATTAAACGTCTGTAGAAATGACGTGTACGGTCTAATTTGACAGCACTAAACGTGTTTTGCCTCTTTCTGTTACTTTCGTAGAAAGAAGATAGCGATGATTTAGAATTAGTTCAATGAGTGCACAACAAAATTGTCCACAATTACCTACTTATTTAATGAAGCTACACTTTTTTTACAATATTGGAAGGCAAACAAGCAGACGGATTTCCTGATGGTAAGAAATTCACGCCGCCTATAGACATCAAAGGTGATATTGGTGCGTCGCCAACATTAGGCCGAGATGTTAGGCCTCGAGCAAAAGTAAGTTTACCGGCGACCTTACCCTCCGAACCGGAACACATCAATGGCAAGCGCTGATATAATGGCGGCAGAAATAGTTAGGGCGGTGGTACCCATCCGGGCGATGCAAGACTCTACCACTTAGTCAGATGTCACGGTGTTAGTGACGGTAAGCCTTTATTCGCCTTTTACTAGCTGCCTGGCACAGGAAGGCCTCGATTCTGCATTCCATCTACACTTATCTAAAATGGATTTAAAGCATTCCTTTTTTAATATCTACTATTTTATTTATATGTTTTAAAGGTTTAAACATATACAGGGATAGATGGCGAAAAGTGATTTTGTGTTATAATGATTTTAAATTAATTTTAGAAAAAATTATAGTTCGATATTATCTTTTCAATTTTTGAACTTTAAATGGGAAATTAATTTTTCTTGATGGACGTTTACAAGCAAAAAAAAATTATTTAGGATGTGTGCGTTAAAACATTTTGTTAACACGGGGTCCTTTTACTCGAGGCCTGAAAATGGCAACACACCATTAACAACTTTGGTGTCTCTAGACGGCGTGAATTTTCAGACAATTTTAGACAATTTTAGTAATTTGAGCACATTTTAAGCATTAAAAATAATTTCAATTTTACTGCCAAGTTATCTATGCAAAAAATGTGCTTTATAATGTATCTCCACAAGAAATTGTCGGATCTTGGTGAACATATTTATTATATTATTTTCTCTTGATCTTGGTCACTACAAAATGAGAACTGTCAAAACCCATTGTGATTGGCAGAGTAATTGTGTAACAAACATTACAAAAACAAAAACATATTGATAAGATTTTAACTTCTTTTTGAACGATCCCATCATATATCATCCCCATTTTATCCTATCGGATACATCCATCTATCATCAAATGGAATCTACTAAACATATTTGAAACTAATCTACAGTAGTACGACACTGAATTTATGTACATTTTTACCCATGTTTTTTTAATCATAAATACAACCAGTTACATAGGTAACCAGTAAAAGGAAATCAATAAAGTACATAGCTATAATTTTTACTCTAAACAATTAACTTAGCTAGTGCCAGTTAGCGGCAAAATTTGCCAAAGGACGCTACAAAACCGTAGCCAAAGCCCAAACTAGATTTTATGACTAAAATTGGCCGAAAACAAAATCGAAACAAACTGAAACTTTCGGTCCATCATTATATTAGTATCGAACATCGCAGTAGATTTCATTGACATCTTTTTTTTTTATTTTTTTACTGGACAAAATACACAAATTGTACCTAACCCCTAAGTAAACAAATATATGCTTGTGTTCTGGGTGTTAGTCAACGATACTAATACACATAAAAAATAAAATAGATACCAGAATAAATATAAAAAACACCCAGGCCCGGAAATGCAGATATCTAAATGTACATCGCATAAATGCCTGCTCCCGACAGGAATCGAACCCGATCCTCGCGGTTGATCGGTGTAGCTAGGCGTGTGCGCTAGCCACTCGACTAACTAGGCGGTCATCTACCCACATCACATTTTAACCTTAAATCAGTATTATAAGGTTGTCCAACCCACTGAACAGCAATGCACCTATATTTTACCTATAGTGAAAATGTCACGGTCTCTTATCGTCTGGACAAACAAATGCATAATCTCAAAATGTTTAATTTTGCAAAATAAGCAAAACTAATTTAAAAAATTTCGCCAAGATCCACCTCGCTCACTTCAGCGTCCAAATAAAAAAAACGCCTTTAAATTCATTCGTTTTTGAGTTAACATGCTAGGTAGACACATACACACATAATGACAAGTCAAACGTATGATATTTCAACAACCACTCACACGCATAACAATATCCATATTCCATACACACTCAAAACTATTTCATTCCAATTCGTACTCGTATTACTGTTTAAATACATAGTAGAGTCGCTAATAATACGGAAATTCAGAGTATGCCGAGCTCTATAAATATTAATAAAAGAAGTAATACTTCAATGTAAATGTGGATGTTTCTGGAAGACCTGGGCTGATATGCGGACTTTTTCGATACAAATATTCGTAGAGTCTTGATTTTAAAATAAAGAGTACAAAGTTAGGAAAAAGCTATTCAGGTCTGTATTTAATATGTATAGTAAAGAATCGTTACGCTCGTATTCCCGAAGAAAAAGGCAGAGGTTACGATTAGAGTTTCCATGATTACTCTAAGACGCGTACTAAGAGACGTGAATTAAACAATAACATTTGCGACTAAATATATTATTAATTTTGTATAGAAAGACTGTACTTAATGATTGACTAAAAGATTAATAACATCTCTGAGTGCGAATTAATAACATACTAGATGACAAAACCATCAGCAACCGAGCACTTATCTAATCCAACGTTGTTTTCATTACAAAATTGAAAAAACACATTTAGAGATTAGGATAATCCTAACCGAGAATCGAACCAAAACCAAAACTGGACCTTAAAGGTAATCAAAATAAAGAAAATGAATAAATAACAAATATCCCTTGACAAGACACAAAAATTGGAACTAACCCCAAAGTCAGCAAATTAAATGCTTGTGTTATGGATGTTAGTCAACGATTCTAATACAAAGAAATACTTAAATAGATACCAGAATAAATTTGATAAATACCCAGACCAAATGCAGGCATCTAAATGTTAATCACACAAATACCTGCCCCCGTCTGGAATCGAACCCGTGCCTCGCGGTTGGTTGGTGTCGTTAGGCGTATACGCTAGCCACTCGACAAACGAGGCGGCCAAAAAGATTATAGAAGATGATATATTATGTGCATGTGAATATTACAAAAAAATGTTATTCATAATTGTTTAATTCCGTCATTATAGAGTTTATATAGTTTGAATAATATACTATATTTATCACAACATATGAGTTCTTATATATTTAATTTCGATCACTTTACCTCGTACAAGCGTTCGCCCATTGGTCGAAATTCGACCATAAATAAATTTTAATATCTTGTTGATAAGAAGTCCATTTTCATTTCTCAAGACCAACTACTTTGTTTCCAAACTTTTTAGTGCGCCATCTGTGATCTTTTATCGTTACCATCAATATAATTGTTTGTGTGTGTCAAATGCATGGTAGTGCGAGTAATGTATTATTTATTGATTTAATGTACTTTATAAGCATTATTATTGAAAAATATTAGTGATCTGCACTTCTCCTACACATAAACTGTAAGTGTGCCAAATTTCATACTCTTCCGTCAGCGCATCTTCGTAAAAAGGGGTCCAAAGTTTTTGCTTTACATATTAATATTATGATAACGTCACATATTGTCTTGTTGAAGTCAATTAACTAGGTACTGAACTCACCTTTGACAACCTATTATTAACCATCTGTGATGTTGGTGGTAGCACAAACCTAATAATAAGTAAGTAAGTTTCATGTTTTTGAGCTGCCAAAACTTGTATTATTGTAATAATCAGTAATCGCATATGTGGTCTAGCGGTTTAGTTATTGGACTTGAATGCATGAGGTTTCGGGTTCGAATCCCGGGTCGAGCAACAAAAAGGAAAATTAGGTTTTTCCAATTTTCTTAAAAATTAAATGCTGCTCGCGATTGTATATGTGTGCGGTTGGCGTTAGACTTGCCAACTATCACATTATGGGACTTAGTGTCTTCGGATAGTTGTGGGTTCCCTTTCGTGGATATGGGCGTGAAAATAAAGATGCTAAAAAACTTTTTTTTTGTGATAAGTATTTTTGTATTTTGTGTTATAGTATTTTTATCACCTCTACCACCAGTGATCTTATTGGTAAATGACTTACCTACTTAAGCTTTATTCCCCTCTTACGAGTTGCCAGGGAAAAAGATTGATAATTCATTTTACGCAGGAGACAGACCAGCAAGGGGAAAATATTTAAAACTTATCATTTAATTACTAACAATTATTGTCGAAATAAGTTAACCTAATACGGCAAGTAATAGTGACAATTTTGATACGTACTCACTGAACTAATTTTAAGTTATCGCTATCTTCTTTCAACGAAAGGAATAGAATGAGACGAAACACTTTTGGTGCTGTCATATTAGTCTGTACCATTGTCAAATTTCTACAATTTGAAATTCTTGGACTAATCTGACATGTCCATAATATTACATCTCTTTTGTTTTTGTTTCATTGGAAAAAGATAGCATGCATCTAAAGTAAGTTTACTATGTACACAGTAGAATCACCAACAGTATTTCAGATATGTTTTACCATAACATAATTGCTTACTGCAGTACAAACGTCAAATCAGTCATTTAGCGTGCCTTTAGTGTACCTGAGATAAAGGGAGAAGGGTGGATCTTGTTTTACAAGGAGCTGTGAGAGAAAGCTAAAAGCTTAGATAAGAGGTTGCTTTACCAACAAATGTAATGCTCTTGAGACTAATTACACTAAATTAGTACTCTAGTTATTAGAATAGCAGATGAATATTTCAGCTTAGAAAGTTCTGATGTTAAATAAGCTTTTGCTAGATAAATTTAGATAATAAATATTAACATATATTCTCTAAGGAACAACCTAATGGACGTATTCGGCAAGCTTTGTTCTAAGCTCTACTCACCCTTTAGTATTAATAATTTAAAGCTTTAATTTAACAAGAAATAGTGTTAAGATTAAGCGCGTTATTGAGTAGGAAGCATATGAAGACGGTGCGAGAGATATATTTGGATTAAAATATCTTTATTTATGATAATGGAATGCAAACAAGCAGATGGATTTCCTGATGGTAATAAATTCACGCCGCCTAGAGATACCAAAGTTGGTAATGGTGCGTTGCCAATCTGATATTTTTAACATTTTGATATAAAACAGATAAAGAGAGAGAGAAAGAGAGAGAGATAGCCTCTGTTATCTAGCGACCCAACATCCGACTTGAGTTCTTGAGGTCTTGGGTTCGATTCCGGGTCAGGCAACTAACAAATTAAAAAATGTGCGTATTTTCAATTTCCTAATAAAAATGAAATTGCCCTGGTTTGGATATGACACTAATAATACGTGCCTGGTTGGCGATAGGTTTGCCATCTATCACATTGTGGGACTAAGTGTCTTCTGCTAGTCGTGGGTGGGTCATCAAACCATATCATTACATTTTGTGAAAATCTAATCACGTTTGAAGATATTATCTAATCTACACAAAATAATGTTTTTATTGTATGTAGCATAGTTCAACGAAATATAAAAAAGTCAAAATTAATAATGTATCCTATCCTAATAAAGCCCTGAAGCAGAAAGCTCGTACAATACTATGGAAAGCTCTTGCAATTTCGAACTTTATGGAATTCGTTTAAAAATTATGAAAAATTTACTTACATTTTGTTAAAGCTGCAAGCATCTACATAGTTTTACTTGTTTACCGACTTTGTCGTTAATGTTTAGTCGTGGAACTTTTTTGTCGTAAATGTTTTGTCGTGAAACATTTTAAATAGTTTAAAACATGGGGAATACATAGTTTACAAAGGTTTTAATCTTTTATTTATGTTAAGGAATGATAAGAACTGGATTTTGTAACAAAAATTTACTTTTTGTCTTAGGTATTAAGCTATTTTTATGGCATTAGGCACCATAGACATTATAGGTGTGTTGCTCTCCTAGAGCAAGGTCTTATGCTGTTTTGTGATTTGACCGCCTCGTTGGTCGAGTGGCTAGCGTACGCGTCTAACTAGACTGATTAAATCGCGAGATTCGGTTTCGATTCCCGACGGAGGCAGGCATTTGTGTGAGAATCATTTAGATGTCTGCATTTCCGGGCCTGAGTGTGTAGTAAATTTATTCTTGTATCCATATATGTAACGATTTCTATGTATTAGTATCGATGACTACAGCCCATAATATAAGCATGTGATTTGCTTACTTTGGGGTAAGATTCAATTTGTGTAACTTGTCCTAAGATGTTTGTTTATGCCTTATATGCAAGTCCATTGTATACACCACTCTCCACATCGAAACATAACGCTATCGTTATTGAACCCAGAACAGGTAAGGCAGTTGTTTTTTTACCTGATCTATCTGCTGCACAGTACTCTACCACTCGTGGTTTAGAATGTAAGGACCCAAATAACCTATGCTCACTTCTTACGAGATGCCAGGCAGTACGGAAGTTATTCCAGACAGTGCACAGAGACACAGAGAATAGGGAGTTCAGAGAAACGCATGGACACCAGGGATATTAATTTTAATTATAATAATGTAGCCTCTGTGGTCTAAGGATCCGGTGTCAGACTTGACTTCTTGAGGTTCCGGGTTCTATCCCTGGGTCGGACATAAGAAATGGAAAGTATGTATTTTCAATTACTTGTAATATTTGTGTAATATTTAGGCTTGTTACCTATTACAATGTGGGACTTAGTGTCTTTGGCTAGTCGTTGGTGCCCTCTGCCCGACCTCCTTAAGGATATTAAAGTATTCATTCATTTCCAAAGTTGGTTAAAATGTAAAAAAGAAACCAGCCAATAAAACGTAACTTGTTTGTTTATATAATTTATACATAAAAATTGTTTACAATTATAATTGTTTATATAAAAATGGTTTGTTTATAAGATGTTATATTTAAGATATTGTCGACGTGGTTTGTATTTCACCGTTAGCTAAATTGAAAAAAGTATCCACAATGTTCCGAAACTTGGGGATTGCTTTGGGACTATAAAAAAGGGAAATAGTAGCTGTATTGTATCCATGGCCGATTTATTACATTCCAGAACTCGAGCATTGAATACAAAGTAAAATGAATACAGATTTGACAAACCGTTTGTGCCTAAACAAAACTATTTATAACCAAATCCTTGGCACTTTTTTATGATAAGAATGCATTATAAGCGACCAGATTTTGTTTAATAAATGTGAGACATTAGATATAGACGATAAAGAAGGGAGGCGCTGAGGTCCCGGACCAACACGGAAAAAACTTTTTTTTTATGATAATGGAAAGCAATCAAGCAGACGGATTTCCTGATCGTAAGAAATTCACGCCGCCTAGAGACACCAAAGGTGGTAATGGTGCGTTGCCAACCTGAGGCCGGGATGTTAGGCCTTGAGCAAAAGTAAGTTTACCGGCTACCTTACCCTCCAAACCAGAACACGTCATGACGTTATGGCGGCAGGAATAGATAAGGCCTTGGTACCAATCCGGGCGAGTCGCTGCGAAACTCTACCACCTAGTCAGATGTCACGGTGTTAGTGACGATAAGCCTATTCTCGCCTTTTACGAGCTGCTTGGCAGGAAGGCTGATGGTCTATTCTGCAAAGGAGCCCGGACCAACTTGGGGTAAGACTTTTTATTGAATACTCCGCTTGACCGACTGAAGATAGCGTTGTTAGTGTAAATAATAGTTTCAGGTTATGTAAATTTTTGTATGATTTTGTTTTTTTATTTAAGAGCTTTGCCTGTTCTTACATTAAGGGTATCAGTGTGGAACCATTTTCAATTAAAAAAAGAAAAACGGACAGGTTTTCTGACAGTAAAAAATATAAGACATCTATTGACACCAAATATTATATTAATTATGTGATGTACCTAATAATATCACAGTGATATAAACATTTTTGTACAAGTAACGCACGTTTATTGGATTTCTACCCCTCATTTTCAAAAAAAAAGAATTAAGAATAATAAGATAATTCGGAGCAAAAAAAACTGCAAAACCGACTCCTATTTCGTTAGGTATCACGTTGCGATTTGCTTACTCTTTTTTAAAGTATCTTATCGACCATATCCCTCAAGAGGTAGGCAGAGGTACAACCAGGGCACCCACGACTAGCCGAAGACATTAAGTCAAGCAATGTGATAGGTGGTAAGCCTGTCTTCAACCGAGCACATATCCAATCCCGAGCAAAATATTTTTATTAGAAAATTGGAAAACCCAACTTTTCTTATAGTTGCCCGACCTAGGACCTCATGCAGTCAAGTCCAACACCTGAACCGCTAGACCACAGAGCCGATTTGCTTATTCTTTTTACGAAAAATATCCAACGATTCTAAAATGTTCCCATTTCAGTTTTATCATGATCGGACTATTGGTTTTTGAGTTATACTCAATAGTACATACATTTTTCATTTATCTTGACGACCTCAGCATTGAATCATGACCTATCTTTCTATAAAAAAATCTATCAAAATCGATTGGCTATTAGGCGAGTAATTGCGTAACAAACATATAACATACAGTCGAATTAAGAACTTCCTCCTTTTTTGAGTCGTTTAAAAATCAAAAGAAAAATTAAATAAACGGTAAAGTAATATATGGAGCCTGTATCAAAACGAAGTAAATACTTTAACCAAGAAAATAAATTCTTGATAACCTTTTTTTCGATCCCGCTCAGTGCGTGTACCGCGCGATAAGGAAATTCGTGCCAAAAATATTTGCAAATCTCAAAAGTTTCACAACAAATGTTTTATGCAACAAATATATCAGCAATTTAAAAGCTTATTTCTCTTATTGTTGTATATTAATACTAATGTCTCTCTCTATATGTCGCCTCTGTGGTCTAGTGGTTCGGCGTCGGACTTGACTTTTTGAGGTCCTGGGTTTGATACCTGGGTCAGGCAACAAAAATAAATTGAAAATAAGTATTTTCAATTTTCTATTTTACATAACGTTGCCCGGGATTGGATAGTCACCCATTACATTGTGGGACTTAGTGTCTTTGGGTAGTCTTGGGTAGCTTGGTTGTGCCTGCCTATCTGCCTTAGGGGATATGGCCGTTACTTTTCTTTAATGTAATAAATGACTATAAATAACTAGCTGTCCCAGCGAATTTCGTTCCACCCGTTCAGTATGGGAAAAAAATAATAATTATATTTCCCATTTTAACTGCAACTTCCCAGTTTTTCTCTGCATAAAAAACCCATATCACCTATATGGCCGTTACTTTGCTTTAATGTAATAACTAGCTGTCCCGGCGAACTTCGTTCCACCCGTTCGGTTTGGAAAATAATAAAGTATTATTTTTCATATTTTCCCTGCAACTTTCCCGGTTTTTTCTATATAAACACACTTCTCCTGATAATAACTAACACAATAAAAAATAAATTAGCCAAATCAGTCCGGTTGTTCGGAAGTTATGTGCTTACCAATACATTTAGCAATTCATTTTTATATTATATAAATTTAAATACATATCCCTCAAACAAATTACACGAAGTAAGCAAATTGTATGCTTGTGTTATGGGTGTTAGGCAACAATTAAACATATAAATGCTGGAATCAATTTAATGAGCACCTAAATCCGGAAACATGGACATCGAAATGTTTGTTACATAAATGTCTACCCTTGTGGGGAATCGAAGTCAATCCGAGTTGGTCGCTGGCGTTAGGGGCGTACGCTAACCCCTCAACCAGCAAGGCCATCATAATAGTATAGTATAATGGTTTAACATAATATTATAGCAAAGATTAATTAATATACTAGCGGCCCGGTACATGCTTTGCTACGTGAATGACCGCATGAACGACTGACACAACCAAACAAAAAATAAAATAAAAAAAATTGAAAAAAGTTTCAATTTGACAAAATAATCCGCCATTTATTGAATTCATTTATTACTAAAAATATGATAAATGAAGAACTGCTCGATCGATTTTATGCAAACTTCACGTAAACCATCTACTAAATAATCCGAACAAAGCCCTTTCATTTGGTTTGAATAGGTGAGCCCGTTCTTGAGTTGTAAAATTACAATGAAAAGTGGCTTGATTTTTATAAATATAGATTAACTTTGTAATTACATCAATATAGAAGAGGTATAATGTAGAATGTATTTGTTTGCATATTTTATTTTCACGTCAAAATAACTAAACCTAATTTTATGAATTTAAGCATGAAAATAGATAACACCCTTTTATCCAGCTATCTCAAAGGGTTGTCGTGGGAGAGATAAAGGGTGTTAATACGTAGGCCAGTAGATAATAATGATCTTTTATTTGTTTCAGGTACTTATTCAAAGTGTGCTCCGGTTTGGCCCAACATTTATATAAAAAAAAATAAAAGTTTTAAGTTTCCTTTGTTTTTATTCGTCTAAATCACTAGTTGCCTTAAATCTGACTGTCTTTAGACGTACTTTCAAATTAAACGGGTTATACCTTTTCACCATGTTATTGTTATTTGTCTGTTAAATGTCTTGTGTCACTGAAGCCAATCCGCCTCTTATTACGTAGTATTTGGTTTTCTAATAAAAAATGATTCCCAGGATTGGATATGTGCCCGGTTGGCGATAGGGCTTGCCACATATCACATTGTAGGACTTAGTGTTTTCGGCTAGTCGTGGGTGCCTTGGCTGTGCCTCTGTCTACCTTTTCGGAGATACGAGCGTGACGATACTTTCTTTTGATATAATAATCTGTATCAAATTGTAATAAAGACTATAATACTAAGTTGAACCTTGGCGTACTTCTTTTTTAAATAAGACA
>NJDD01008826.1:3517-16503 GCA_002245505.1 Calephelis nemesis
ACCTTTTCAAAATAATAGATAGCCCCCTCTGTATATGTGGTAACGAAGCCGAAACTGTCGCACATATTCTATTTGAATGTCAGGCGTTTAGCGTAGAGAGGAACATGAAATACAACATAAGATAGATGCTCAGAAAATAAAAGAAATTATAAATAGTAAGGAAGTAGGACATAAAGTAGTAAAATATTGTATATAAATAGGAAATAAAGTAACAAAATAGAAATAAGAAACTGAAAACCATGCTGAATATTGTACGATAGCGTACAATCATATCAGCATAGGATAGAATATAGCAATAAGGAAGTTATGTCAACAAACAAATAGGAAATATAAGAAAAAGTGTAAAATTAGTATAATACTATAATACTTAAGATATTTAAAAAAAGTGTACATGAACTTATTTTCCTGAAGACAAAAGAGAGTACTCTAGTATAAAAATAAAGATAAAGTAGAGTAGCATAGGCAATAGATGGGTGTCCCCCCATTTAAAAGAATAAAAGGGAAGAATGAAAGAAAGACCAAGTATGCAGAATGTCAGTACGAGCAGAATAAAAGCGAGAACTGGTTTGAAAGGAAAGTAGAATAGAAAGTCTCTGACTTTGTTAGAGGAACGGAAAAAAAAACCTATTGCCAATCAGACTTATATCCAAACCCGGACAAAGTTATTTTGATTAGACGATTTTTTGACGACTTGAATTATACGACACGCCGGATTAACTTTTAAGGTCACGAGTTTTAAAATTTGTCATAAGTAACGATATTAATATACAAGAAACGACGGGTTGCACTCCAGGAGTGCCGGCAGAAGTAAAAACTTGAATATTAACGTTGTGCATTTTTGATATTTTGGAACGGTTAGGGAATAATTTTGCACGAATCGCTTTTAACAATCAGTATGAAAGTACTATCATCTACGTGGTAGAATACGATATTCATTTATTTCGTTATCATACACAAACATGACAACAGGAACATTCACGCAAGCGCCTTGCGCCGTCTTTCGAATTTTCGATCAAGTCACGTGTCCTGACGCGAGTTTAGAAGTTTTTACCCATTTCAAAAAAGTGTGCAACGCCGCTAAAGAAATTTTCACTTCAAAAAATACATATTATCATGAATATATACATATATGAAATGAATAAAAATGAAGAGCTGGAACTACGAACATGTATTCATGGCGAAAATGCTTGTCCTCCTCGAGGACTCTCGGTTTTGTTATGAGCAAGAAACAATTATCACTTGTAAACGTCTTCAATATACCGAGACGCAACAGTGAAATAGATTAACATTAAGGTTACCTATAGGAAATAATCTATTGCTCTCAAAATCTCAAAAAGTCTACTGCACAGTCAAGTCTGCTGCGCAGAACCACATGCTGTGGTCTACTGAATGCGCTGAATGATTATTATGACAACTTACCTAATTTCAGCAGAATTTTCACAGTGGTGTCACGTGTTTTATGTTTGCTATCTCCAGTGACTAAGCCCCCAGGGTGTTGATAATGTATCACAGTTGTCAACTCAAAATGGAAAAGTGTACATCAAATAGCAGTCAAATGACGTGTTTTATATTTGCTATCTCCAGTGACCAACATAAGTACAATAGAGATAGCAAACTCAAATGACGTTATTTGATTGAACTGAGATAAGTAATCAGCACTAGGTCAGGGTCTTGAGTGAAACGGTGGCTTCGTTACTCAAGCTCATTTAGTGAGATTTGACGGCAGCGAGGAAATAGACGTTTAACTAATTTCTTAGTGGTTATTTTATTTGTGCACTTTTAATCAATAAAATAATCTTATTCCCACCTAAATTAACCAATTTCACTCAATATAAACATGAAATTCAATGATAATGAAAAAAATACGATAGTCTTCATTCACGACGGCGCCAAAACATCTTAGCCTTGTTGGCAGCACAGCGACAAATGTCACTGTCATTTGTCAAGTGTCATGTCAATTGTCAATAATGTCATTTGTTTATCATTTTTGTCATGTTGGGAAATGTGTTTTGTGAAAATAAATAATTAAAATTATTGATTTATTTAAATCAGTATTATTACTCATTACATTTTATGTATTATAATCTAAAATATTGAAACAAACATTTGATGTCAGAGTTTTAAAAACATGAATGAAAACGAAGATGAAGTCACTACTTTTTGTGATTCAGCGGTAAGTTTTCCAATTATATTCAAGTTTTTCTTTTTTTGGTAACGTGAATTTTACTAAAAAATATTTTTTAGGCTTCACTCGCAGAAGGATGTCGGTTACCAGTGCGGATGCAAGGAGGAGAAGATTGGCCGCTTGCTGAAATTATTAGCATCAAGGAAGTGAGAGGACAGAGAGGATATTATGTACATTACGTTGATTG
This sequence comes from Calephelis nemesis, assembly GCA_002245505.1. NCBI lineage: Eukaryota > Metazoa > Arthropoda > Insecta > Lepidoptera > Riodinidae > Calephelis > Calephelis nemesis. Next base: position 5,890 of record NJDD01008826.1, read on the forward strand.
TAAGATATGTTTTGTTTTTGTGCTTTTGACATAAGTGAAAAGAAATTGCTTTATGGATGATTTATCGTCTCAAGACAATGGCTCTACTTACAAGGTTCTATTTATATGTATCTTTTGTGTTATTATCAAAGAGATGACTTATGCCAAAATAAATGTAGACTATTCTGTTTTAAGCCTTGACTGTTGGTCTTCAATTGTAATAATATTTACATCTATTTTCTTACCTTTACTAATTAACGTTACAATAAGATGTTCTATCCTATTGGCTGGGTATCTACATTAATAAACTTATTTTGTCCAAATGAACAAAAAGGGAGCTAAGTATTGATGGATTAGTTGCATGTTGATGGAAGTAATAAAAAAAACTCGCTTCACAATTTTGAAATTGTCAATCAATGTTAAAAGAAAAAAAAGTATCTTCACGCCCATATCCCCGAAGAGGTAGTCAGAGGCACAACCAGGGCACCCATGACTAGCCGAAGACACTAAGTCCCACAATGTGATAGGTGGCAATCTTATCACCAACCGGGCACATTTCCAATCCCAAATAACATTTTTTTATTAAAAAATTGGAAAAATTCAATTTTCATTTTGTTGCCCGACCCGGGATTTGAGCGCAGGACCTCATGCAGTCAAGTCCAACAACTGAACCGCTAGACCACAGAGGAGACTGAGAGCAGACCACTGTCTGTTGCTCTTAAATTTTACTACTTTTAGGTTTGAAAACCTATAATGAAGAATATGACTAATTAAAAAATTAAAATCATCTTACTGTGTGATATAATAATGTAGGGAGTAATTAAAGTTCTTAGAGACTCACTGGTTTTATAAATTTATCATAAAAGTTTTGATTGTTTGATTTTCAGTCAACAAAAGATTAGATGAATGGGTCGGAGAGTCTTGGCTAGATACGAGAAAAGTTCAATTTCCGAGACGGGATGGTGCGCCTACTGGTGGAACTACTACACCGAAGAAAACTCACATAGGATCTGGAGGTGGCATTATGCCTAATTTCCTTAGTATGTGTGTTTTGCTATTATTTTTTTAGGTTATTTTGCAAGTGGTATTATTAAACATGTAGCTAGATGAATGTTTTAAAGATTTTGGTTTATTTATGCACTGTTTCTTTTCTTGTTGGATCAGACTAGTTGAGGTTCATTGCATGCTACACCAATTACTTTTTAAATATTTTTCCTGTAATTGATTGGCTTATAGTCTGTAATATGTATGGTGAATTAAATGGCAGAGTTTGGTGACTTTTACATAAAAAAGTCAAACGAAACTGGATTTTTAACAAATCTGATGAACAACCTGGTCAAAAGTGATGGTGGAAGTTAGGCAGAGATACAACCAGGGCAACCACAGCTAGCTGAGGACACTAAATAACTACCTTCTGTGATGCTTTTGTTTGTTGAATTTGTAACTGAAAGTTTCATTTGGAAAGAGAGGAGTTTTTAATATAGGTTTTCCTAATAATCACTTATGTTATATAGTTTATATATTATGTAAGCAACATTAAGTCAGAAAATAAGCCAATTGTTACATTTAAAATATTTCATTTTAATTTCATCTGTAGAAATTCATAGATTGTGAAAGATTCTTCACAATATTTCTCTAACTTTTATCTGCTGTTGGTGCAAAGTCGAACGCAAGTTTAAGACTTGTAATGTCAGTTCGTCGGAGCTAATGAAGTTGAATTGTTGTGATATTTCTTCTAACATTTTTATTTAAATATATTTTGCAGATGATAATGTCTGCAATGAAAATCAGAAATCACTCAACAATATAAGAGATAGTGTTGAGAGACAGCCAAGCACACCAAAATTAACAGAGAAACATCATAGTAGTAGTGCACTGAATGGTTCCGCAAAAAAGTATACACCTGGTATGTTGTTACTTTTCCTTCTATTAAACTTACTTTTATTTATTATAACTTACACTGTGATTCGATTGAAGTATGACTTTTAATCATAGTGTAAAGTCCAAGATTGTTCTTGTTACAAGGACATTTTACAATCAATTTGTCTCAAAGATAAAATAAAATTGATTGTAATGAGATATATACAGTGCTTTTATTGAAAATAAATTTTAAAAATAATTAATATTGTTCACCTTGACTATCAACAACTAATATCAATGTTTTAGTTTGACACATATCACAAACAAATGTGATGCAGGACAAATGCATGACAGTGTGTGTATATATTTGTAACTAATTTATTATATAAAAAAAATCGCTTTTGCACTTTAATATCCTAATACTCTGATATAAAGTAACTGTGCTAAATTTCGTAAACTTTCAACATAAATCCGGCCACAAAGCTTTCTGTTTACTTAATTACCTAATACCACATAGACCTCACTAGCATTCACAGACATAAGGGGACACACAGATGTAAGGGCTCTATCACAAAAGTGTAGTAGCAGGATTTCAAGAAGTTTTGTCTAAGTAATCTTTACTAACTTTCTTCAAAACATGTAGCTTTTCACATACAAATCTACATTTTTTGGCTTGTGTTTCTTTTATTAATTTAAAATTAACATACAGGTAGGTTTTCGACACCAGTAGTACCAAACTATCACAGTAGTGACTGCTTTATAACATAGTTGATATAGAAATAGGTGTTTGATAGTGTAAGGTTTTATTAATAGACATATAATAATGATTATTCGTCACTGAAATGTCAATTTAGTAAATATCTTTGAACAAAATAAGAATTTATCTAACCCCATAATATGTAAATTATATTATTATGCTTGCTTTAACAATTTTAAACTGCCCACCACCCTGTGTCCGCTCCTTGTGTCCCTTCTGGTCGGAGAGGGGTATTGAAGAGAAGCCTTCCTTGTCCAATTGGTTTCGCCGGGGCTCTCTGTCTCGATCCTAGTTTCTTAGCCCTTCTGCATGACAAAGCTTGGACCATTAGAGTCCTATATTATTATCCTTGGATAACATAGGCTATATTTATTACTGGCAAAACCAAATGTTCACCCATGCGAAGCCAGGATTAGACACTCATTACCTATAAATATCGAATGACATGACTTTATATTTCTAATCCTATGTAAATTATATGTTTATGTTAAAGCTGGTAGTCAATAATATTAATTCTGAATTATAGAAATACCAGTAACTTTTGGCAATCATACCCAACTTTAAGCCAATCCTTTGACAAACAAGACAGTCATTAAATAAACACAAATAAAGAAATAAATATCCCTGGACAAGTTACACAAATTGAATCTAACTCATCCTTAGTAAGCAAATTATATGCTTGTGTTATGGGTGTTAGTGAACAATTCTAATATGTAGAAATACTTTAAATTTTATTAAATTTTGAATAGGTTAATTGTATGTAATGTTTAAAATGTTATTTTCTTTTCGGGATATATATTATGAATTTAAACAGCTTTATAAAATTATAAATAAAAATTTACTGTTCTAGTGGTCCCACTAGAGCCGCGGCAACTTGTATCTAGGCCTGCCAGTCCAACACTCGGAAATGATTCGTCGTCGCTTGTCAATGGAGGCGCAGTCCTTGTTGCTGCACTGCAAAAGAAAATGAATAGAAAACGCAAGGCGAATTCCTTGGAAATAGAGGTAATAAATTTAATAACATTTTTGGACATTTTTAAACATTAAAAATAAGAAACGATCTTTGACCTGGACCGACTCGACTTCGAGATTGGACCTGCATTCTTCGTTTCTTGTTAGCAATGTTATGTTAGTTTGGGTACTGAAAGTTAAATTTTTATGTATAAATTTATAAAAAGTAAAATAATAAAAAAATCAAGTTAAATCTTCTTTAATGCGTTGTGCACGTAAAAAATTCTAAAGTTGCGAAGGTGTTTTGATCGAAAATTCGAATGACGGAGGAAGAGCCAAACCACTGTATGTTGTCGCCGCATTTCATACTGATATTTTCGTTCGCCGGCCGGTATTTGCGCCTCTTACAACGTCTGATGTATATTTTTTTGTTGTGCGCAAACAAAATTGATTACTTGTATCATTATGAAAACTAATTTTAGAGAAGTAGAAGAAGAGTATGTCACAAGTATATTATGCAAGTAAAAATTCGGGCAAATGAAATTCTGGCATTTGAATATATGACATATTTTCTTCGGGAAAACAATAGACAACCGAAATGTTTTTATGAAATTGAGCATAATTTTCAAATGCTGAAAAATTATAATGCGCACAAACAAAGCGATCTCTACCAGACAACCTTTTTGTCTGAGGAGATTATATAAACAAAGTTCAGTAGGTAAAGAGATTAAACATACAAAAAATATAACAATATTAATAATAACAGTAAGAAAAAAGTGAGAAAAAAATAGTATTAATATAAAACTAAAATAAACAAGATACACCATTTCAAATTTAGACAACAATATTACATAATTTAAATAGAAGTAAATACCACATGAATTATCACAAGCACAACTTTGGCTTTTCAAATAATGTACTTTTACTAAAGTTTTCAAAGTAGATACGCAAATACAGAATGTTTGAGCAGAACGTAATGCTTTAACATCATTGAAATTAAAAGTATATTACATGTTGAAATTAAATTAAAAGAAAGAAAAAATTGAAAAAAAAAATGGAATGTATCTTTTAAGTATCTTGGGGATATAAGGTCAAATAGCACACAGTTTATATGGCTTCCTATTGAACTTCAACGTAATGTTCATGTTCTCTGAACATTACGTCGAAGTTCAATAGGAAGCCACTTTAACTGCAGTTGAAATTTCGACACATGATATCATCAGATATTCTGTAAACGTTCTAGTTTATTTAATTGATCCTTTCTAAGATCAATAAAGCTCACGTCAGCGTAATCTAACAAAGGGAGAAGTAATGACCCCGCAAGAGCAATTTTAGTTGGTATGGGGAGGATATTCTCCAGGCGTTTTATAGAGCTCCAGGAAGCGTATAACTTTTTACTGATTTTTTTTAAAATCCCAAGATAATGTATTATCAAGATAGATATCCAAATTTTTAACGTTTTTAGAAAAAGGTATTAACTCTCCTTTGATCGTAATTGATGATAATGATTTCAAATCTATGTGTGAAATAAGCTTACTGCTACAATCCTATTATAATATTATAAATGCGAAAGTTTGTATGTATGGATGTTTGTTACTCTCTTTCACGCAAAAACTACAAAGCCGATTACGATGAAATTTGGTATGTAGGTAGCTGAAGACTCAGAATAACATATAGGCTACTTTTTATCCCGGAGTTCTCGCGGGATTGGGACTTACGCGGGTGAAACCGCGGGGTGCAGCTAGTTAATTATAGTTTGTGACGTCTTAGGATTAATTTTAAGGCCGTAATTTGTACTCAATTCACAAATAGAAGCCAAATCTGCATTGGTATTATCAATAGAAGAATGCAAATAAATCTTCGAAAGCAGCATGAGAGTAAATTTGAAGGTCATCTGCATACATATGGTAGAGATACAAAACATGACAAGTAATGGAACTATTAAAAAATAAAAACAGAAAAGGAGACAGAACACCACCCTGAGGTACGACAGTTACTATGTCTGACCAATCAGAGTATAAATCTGCATATCGAACCTTCTGCAGGCGACCTCGCAGATAACTGCGAAACCAATCAATTGATGTAGGAGATAGATTTATTGACCTTAAAAGACTTAACATTATGTCATGGTCTACTGTGTTAAAACCGTTTCTAAAATCTAACAAGGTAAGAATAGTAAGTTTCTTACTATCCATTGCAAGACGAATATCATCAGTTATCTCAACCAAAACAGTAGTCCTACTATGACCGGAACGGAAACCGGATTGCAAAGGATTACAAAGGTTATTTTTATGAAAATGTAGGCTAATTTGATAGTAGACAAGACATTCAAGGACTTTTGAGATGAATGGTAAAAGAGAAATGGGCCTAAAGTAAGAAAACTATTCAGGATTGGTCTTTTTAAATAAAGGAATCACAAAGGCCTCTTTCCAAATATGAGGAAATATTCCAGAAACAATTGATGAATTCAATATTTCTGTAATAGAGGGTGCAATTACATCTAAAAAAAAATAGGAATGATCATAATATTACGTTTAATGTTGTCATTGCCAACGGCATTTGAACTTATAGACAGAATGTTCTTTTACACATCATTGACAGAAAATTGGCTAAAGGTAAACGATGGATACTTAGTAGTTGGCAACTTGGAGATATTGTGCAGAGTCTGTAACTTAATAGTTTTATCATAACTACTAAATGAAGAAAAGTGTAGATTAAGTGAGTTTAAATTGACGTTATTTAAGATGGCAGGCTTATTCAATTTATCAACTCCCAAAGATCTAAGAAATTTGCTAATTTTAGCTGGGTCTCCGTTTCAATCGATTTGTGAATATGGCGATGTTGAGCATCCCTACACACAGTATTACAGCGATTTCTTATCTTTGTATATTTTCTGCGGCTTTCATCCGAACCATCAGCTTTAAATTTAATTTTCGCCCGTAGCTTTTTATTAATGAGAGTTTTTATCTGATCCGTGACCCACGGTGCGGGTAAATGTTTAATTCTGACCGGTTTAAGGGGAGCATGTTTGTTATAAAGCTCTAAAATATGAAAGTTGAACTTTTCAACTTTTTGATGCACACATTGTTCATTATGTTATTGAGGACCAGCTAATAATCAAGCTTGCGTCCGAACAAAGGGGATCTAAATCCATACTACTAAAATTGCGTTGCATAAGAATCGTAGGTTTTAATTTAGGTACGCGTAGTTTATATGAAAAGAAAATTAAAAGATGGTTAGAGAAAACACCAGCTGTACACTGTCCAAACTTGGCTATACGTTCAGCGGATGAGACAATCATTAAATCAAGAAGTGATGGCAAAAAGTTAGGAACAAAATGCGCGGCGTTAAGAGGAAGTAGATGCAGGTTACTTGATTCAATAATGTGTTTAAACTTATTGGCACGGGGATTCACCTTTAGCAAACAAGTATTGAAGTTGCCCACAATGACATTATGCGAATAGGAAGGTATGTATCAAGAAGTTCTTCGAAAGACGAACAAATAAATAAATCGTTACTCCACCAACACCTCTGCCAATACGATCATTTCTTATTAATTGAATTCCGGCTAAAGCAAAACAAGTTGAGGGTAGTCAAGGTTTTAGCCAAGTTTTAGACACCAATATTATTTCCATGTTAGTAAATGTCGGATTATACAGGTTTAATGGTAACTAACTTATAACATTTCGCGGGCGGCTTTATATCCCTCGAGAAAGTTACACTTTGTCAGAAGACGATGAACTATTTGCATGGAGAACTAAATTCTTTTTTCGCGATTTTCTAGAAGTTGTAGAACAAAAGTTGTTGCCTTTGACGTACTAAAGCCGCCCTAGAAAGGGTATGCGTTAGTTACCAGTAACCCCGTATAAGCAATTAAATGGCATACGTCATGAGGTTGTCTTTCTCTTATGACAATAATTATTATTTTTTCAATGGTAATGGTAATGGTGAGTCCCGTGATGGGTGTCCCCAGTCGGAGAGCCAGGAGGCGGGTGAGGGCGGGGAGGCGACGGTGAGCGGGAGCGCGACGCCGACGGCGCGGCCGCGGCAGTCGGGCAGCCTGGTGCCGCACGGACACGACGACCTCGTCACACGCATGAAGAACATCGAGCTCATCGAGCTGGGCCGCCACAGGATACGGCCCTGGTACTTCGCGCCCTACCCACAGGTACCTTCTCTTGATATCTTCTATATTATATTCTGTGTTAGTTGGTCTTGTGATTTGTTGTGATAGGATTTTGCAATAAATGTTGAAGTGAAAACTTTTTTGGAGGCGTTGCGTACTTTTTTGGAATGGGTAAAAACTTCTAAACTCGCGCCAGGACACGTGACTTGATCGAAATTCGTAAGACGCCGCAGGGCGCTTGCGCAAATGTTCGTGTCATGTTTGTGTACGATAACGCAATAAATGAGTATTGCATTCTACCACATAAATGACAGTACTTTCATACTGATAATTAAAGCAATTAGTGTAAAATTATTCCCCAACCATTCCAAAATATAAAAAAAAATCATCTCGTTAAAATTCAAGTTTTTACTTCTGCCGCCACTTCCGGAGTGAAACCCCTCGTTTGTTGTCCTCTTTACATAATTCACTTTTTACACGCTTTTTATTAGCTTCACTTGTATGTTTGTATGTATGTATGTTTGTATGTATGTATGTAACTCACACCCGTTTTTCTCCCACTTCCCGCGAACCGATTTCATTCAAACTTTGTACACTTATTAAGAACTGGTGCCAATAGAGTAATATAGTAAGTTTATCCCATTATCCTAATCAGGAGCGCCAGGATTTAACAATTTCCTTACGTATCCTCTACGTAAGGGCTAACAGCTTATGACTGTTATAACATTCTTTTTATAGTTTTTAGTTTGACGTGCTTGAAAAGCGTGTTTTTTAGTTTTTTTAAACTATATTTTATTTTTATTTAAACCTTTGAAAATAGGAGCAGTTTATAGTATGTTTTACTACTATATTTTTGTATGTATGCTATTCGGTTTCTCTCTTACGTTAGTGCCAAACAATGCCTGATACTTATTTTTTCATACAAGCAGTACTATAACATTATATTTTTTGCTGTATTTGCTGATTCGTCATTAAAAGCGGGGTGACCGTTGAGTTCATCCAGAGATGTCACACCTGTTTTTATTACGATATGAGGTGTGACAGTGCAGGGCTGGGAAGCATTCCGTTTTAATTCGGATTTGTTAGCTGACATTATTATAATATTACAATTATTCTCAGCTAAATTATCGTTTTTATAAACTAATTCTCTCGTGTATTAACTTTATAAGTCTAATAAAAAAATAGATATCGTGGTTTCGTGATTAATGAGTAAATGTGTTCTCGCTTATGTATTTTTTTTATGTTATAGGAAAGCAAACAAGCAGACGGATTTCCTGATGGTAAGAAATTCACGCCGCCTAGAGACACCAAAGATGTTGATGGTGCGTTGCCAACGTGAGGTCAGGTTGTTAAGCCTCGAGCAAAAGTAAGTTTACCGGCTACCTTACCCTCCGAACCGGAACACGTCACGACGTTATGGCGGCAGGAATAGGTAAGGCGGTGGTACCAATCCGGGCGAGTCCTTGCGAAACTCTACCACCTAGTCAGATGTCACGGTGTTAGTGATGATAAGCCTATGCTCGCTTTTTACGAGCTGCCTGGCAAGAAAGATGGTCTATTCTGCAAAGGAGCCTGGACCAACATGGGTATGTCAAGTAATATGTATAGGAATGCAGAAGAATATTCATGTCAACATTAAATGTATAAAAAATACTTCTCACTTTTTAGACTGATTCGGGAAATGTTATGTATTGCACTCAAAATTTTCTGTTAGGAACAAACTGAAAAATTGAGTTCGAAAAGCAGTTTACGTTATGTTTTTCACGAAGTATCTCTCAAGTACCGTAACTTGTAACTATTCTATATTTCAGGAAATGGTCAATCTTCCCTGCATTTACATTTGCGAGTTTTGTTTGAAATACCGAAAAAGTAAAAAGTGCTTAGAAAGACATCTGGTGAGTAAATACATATTTTTTTCAATTTCATTCATGTAAACGATATATCTGGAATAAACAATATATCTGGATTTATATAAAAACAAAAAGTTAATATTAGGTAGTAAAATATACTCTATAAATATTGAAAAAATTGTCTCAAGCACGAGAAAATTGCTCAAATTTAAATCTGTTTAAATATGTTTAAAATTTAAATGCATAATTGGGATATATTAATTTTAATATACATATGTTCTTGTTTGTCGGTTGGTATTCATTGAAAACCGTAAAAAATGATTACTTTATCATTGTAACAGTATAATATACTAGAATCTTCATTGCAACTCAGAATGTAAGCTATGTTTTATTAATTAAAGTACCTGGATGACCGAGCTTTGCTCGGTATTTTTTTTTTGTTTTTTTATAAATTGTGTTTTTTGGAAATTATATTTAAGTACGAAAATTTAAAAAGTTTAACCTCAAAGCAAACATTCATTGACTTCGTTACTTAACAATGGACTTCGTTACTTAACAACAACAATTAAACAAGAATATGACATTTTCTAAAAATGATTCCTAGCTAGATCGATTTATCGCCTCCGAAACCCCCTATATACTAAATTTCATGAAAATCGTTGGAGCCGATTCCGAGATTCCAATTATATATATATATATACAAGAATTGCTCGTTTAAAGATATAAGATTTATAAAATAAAAAAATATTTTATTAGTTAATTTGACAACTCAAAAATGTAACGGGTTAATATGTAAAAAGTGAAGATATCCGACTGACTCATCTTACAATGCGCAGTCGAAATTACTGAAATGATTTCACTGAAATGTGTTATACAAATTGTTATAATGATGTAGAGGCATCAGCTAATAAAGGATCTTATGTTCATATTTATTTATTCATTCACAAAGATAGTGATACACTTGATGTTAGAAAATATTTCGTTTCTTGGGTCGCGGATAAATTCTTTTTTAAAATATTTTTTTTTATTTGACCTCTGTTCAACGTGACCAAAGCCACATTAAACATACAAGCAAATGCTGGCACGCCACT
>NJDD01008837.1:0-15173 GCA_002245505.1 Calephelis nemesis
TCGTCAAAATAATGTGTTAACCAGCAGAGTAACAAACAATATGGCGATTCTAGATTCTAGCCACTAGGGCGCTCGGCGTTTGAAGACGCACGGAAGTGCAATTGCTATCTCTTTTTGACACATACGATATCAACATTAAAATTATTGAGAGAGGTATAGGTTATTTATTCAACTTAAATGTGATCCATCTAGGGGATACTTTATCTGAGGTCTTTGCCGTTTGGCAAAACGTAAATATATCAACGATGTTCTTGTGTCTTCTGGTTCTGATTCGGGTAAAGTTTGGAATCTTTTAAGGTCTCTTGGTGTTGGTTGTTCATCTAATTCTGGTGAGTGTGGTGTTGATTTAAATTTCCTTAACATCCATTTTTCTACTTCACCTGTAATTCTGGATAATTTCGTTAAAGACACCACCATTTTCACATTAATAGATGAATTGAAGGTGAAGAGACACGTTCTTGCTATTTCTTCTGCTGCTATTGGTAGTGATGGTGTTTGCTCCTATACTTTCCGAACTCCTCGCGATACTTTGTAACATTTTTAATTTCTCTTTGACTTCTGGCTCTTTCCCTGACGCTTGGAAGATGGCAAACATTATTCTGCTGCATATTCGCACTCCTTTACAGTTCATGCTGTTAGGTTATGGAACTCGCTTCCTAGTGAGATTCGTGAATGTGAAACCCTAGTTTCTTTTAAAAAACAATTAAAATAACTTTTTCTTAGGGTTATTAACTTTATTCGTCTAGATAGTTATATTTCGGTATTATTATGTTTAGTATGTAATTGTATTTAGTATGTAGTTATTTTTTTGTATGGTTTTGTACACCAGGTCTGCATATTCCATTGATTGTTTTCCTTTAACGGGTTGGCTGGAAGAAATTTCATTCATTTGAGATAAGCTCGCCCTTTGAACTTATGTTTATTTTAGCCTTAAGTTTTTCTCATTTTTTTTGTTGTGTACAATAAATAGTTAATAATAATAATAATAAAAAGTGTTGAAAAGCCTTTTGTCAGGTAGTAATAAGGTTCGCGCTTTCAACAGCTGGGTGATGCCGGTTTTATTTGCCTTTGGCATATTAAGGTGGCCTCACGTTGGATAAGTTACTTCAACCCGAGATTTGTTCAGGAGGCTACACTCATTACATCACACACATAAATTTTACATTATGAGCTTATTCCAACATTTCTGAAAAAAAGAGTATGTTAGAAAACATGAAAACAGAAAAAATTAGATCGCTCCGAGAAATGTGTCCATGAAATATAAAAAAGTGAGATAAGAAAAAGAGTGGGATTGCAAGAAATTATTGTTGTAAAAATAAAATTAGTGAGGGCTTAATCGTGGAGACCTAGGTTGATATTACATGGCCAAATTATTACAGGGTCAACTCTTGCCACCAGAGTCTCCACAACCAGCTTCTTGGTGTAAAAAAAGTAGTGAATGTAAAGGAAGCTCATGACCATTAGTAGGGAATAGGCGTGAACGTATGTATTTTATACGGAAATAGTTAAAACCCAGTATTTCTTTAAAATTTCTTAAAAAAATTCCCCTCAACACCTTTATAAGTTGGTGGACGCGAATTGGTGAAAACGGCTTGTTTTAATTAGAAAAAAAAGCAAATTAAAAAAAGTTAATTCATAACTAGATCTAAAGCATTTACTTATTTTTTCTCAAATCTGCAAACTCCACTAAGTGGACGCGAACTGGCAAAACGACCCTAGTACGTGACGAGCGCGACTTTAGGCGGCGCCGAAGTGCGTCACCTACAAGTGATATCTCTCAGGTGGCGCACTCGTTACGAGCACGTTTTATTAGCTCTTGAGTTATATTTAATGAAAACATTTACGGTATCTGAAGTTCGGCGCTGTGATCACATAGCAGTTTCGTGATATATCGTGTCATGGCTATGTTACCAACGACAACCTATATATTATACGTAATAAAAATAATTTGTTATAGTAATATCATGTGAGCGCGAGTAAGGTTTATATTGTGAAACTGTTTCCGATAAGAAACATTTCCATGTAAAATGTTGCCCAGACGAAACCAGCTAACACTGTAAAATGTTATCAGATATCATATAGAGCCGAAATTCTCACTTTAAATGCTCTAATTCTACAAGCTGTAACTTAACAAACTATACACCTTAGTCAATTTATTTGGATAAACGGTTTCATTACTGTTATACCTGTGCTAAAAGAAAATTAATTTTGAGTGAATTCATGTTACTGTTACACATTACGCGCATAGTTCGGTAGCAAAACGGCCAAGCCATAGATTTTGGCTTAGGTGTATAAATGCGAAGTTAGATCTCGTACGGTTAGCCTATAGAGTGAGTTGCTCGGCTGTCATACAGCTGTAAACGTTTACATGTAAGTGATATGAAAGAAAAGAAAAAGAAAGAAAATATATTTATTATGCGTATTTAATTTGTTACAAAATTATTTAAAGATTCCAACATATTCTACCACATTGCAGTGTGCAAATATTTTAGTATTTATAAAAGTAATTATTTACTTATGTACACAATGTTTTAGTGCTCATACAAAAAAAAAACAGTTTTATGAACAGTTACATGACTGAACAGAACATGAACAGTTTTATGCAATTTTAATTACTTATATATAATTTAAAATGTAAATAAATTCAACTCTTTCTATCTCAAATAAAACCGTTTCCGAATCTAGCTAGTCAGAAGAAGAAACGGCGAAACAAAACATTATTTTGTTACAATTACTATTTATTTGCAGAAAATGAAAAGTAATTATTATCGTATTAACCTTTTTTTTTCATTGAAAAACTATATCCCAACCCGATCATCCACACCCGCTTTTAGAATGGAGAATGTTCGTAATTAAACCCAAAATACTTTATAAAAGAATAATGTAATGATTATTTTAAATTTGCATCTCAACAATGACGTAAGTACCACAATCAAAGCAAATGAATGGATTCGATTTGATGTCAATCGTTTGAATCTAGTCTGTTTCATTAACTTAAGATTACTTTTTGAATTACTGAAGTTAAGCATCCATTCAAAAATATTACTAAATCAAAAAGTTTATTCTCAATAAAGCAGTTATCTACGTATAGTACAAAATCACCAGATGCCGGCGTAACTCAAGTGTTTACGTGTATACTTCACTAACGATCCGGCCCAGCCGCGCTTGAGTAAAAGAATTTATCTAAACTAATAAAAAAAATATCTTCTCGTCCATACACCCGGCGTAGGCAGAGGCACAACCAGAGCACCCACGACTTGTCGAAGCCACTAAGTCCCACAATTTTTTTATTAGAAAATTGGAAAAATCCAATTTCCTGTTTGTTGGCCGACCCGGGATTCGAACCCGAGACCTCATGCAGTCAAGTCCAACACCCGGACCGCTAACCGCTAACCGGACCGCTGATATTTATAGCAAATTAAATATGATGTCTAATGTCTTAATAATTTAATTGTACAAATTCTAATGACATTTTTTAAAATACTATCTTGTATAGTGCTTTCGCTCCCCAAATTGAGAGATATGCTTAACTATTGTTCCCAACTATTAAAATCTTTTAAAGAAGCAGCGGATTCTGCCTTGCCTTCGAGTTGACATAAGGTGGTAAGCCTATATCTAACCGTAACATATTATATACAACATTTATAAACCCGGGCTACTTTATTTTTAATAGAAAATTTAAAATATAATTTTTCTAATTATTTTTAGTTGTCCGACCCGGGAATCGAATCCGGGACCTCAACAAGTCAAGTCAAGTAATGCCTAAAGTTTCAATCTCCCACTGCAATTTGTAATGTGATTTGATGTACTTTGATACTGTATGTAAGTTACAATTTAATTGTAATTGTGTATTTTTATCTAGTTTATAATGTAACTATTAATATTAAAAAAAGAAAAGCCCGCTAAATTTGTTTTGCCGGATTTTCTCTGTGTGAGACCGCAATTCCGATCCGTTTATATATATTTAGTGTATAAAAATGTCAACGCGCACAAGTACCACTAATATGGTTCACGTGAATAAAGTTTTTTTTAATTCTTTGATTCAAATCCAACACCGGACCGCTAAGAGGCGATCTAAAATAAAGAGGAAAAAAGAAAGGAATCCATGTTTGTGGATCATGTTTATTAAAAAGTTGGAACAAAATCATTTAAACATTCCAACATATTTCACCACATTCTAGTGTGCAAATATTAAACATTTATGAGTGTCAGGATGATTCTTAGAATATAGTCGGTGTGTTCTGTAATTCGTCCAAAGCATTTGATTGCGTAAGTACATTGATCAGGAAGCTACGCCATTATGGAATTAGAAATAAGGCACTCGACCTTCTGATTTGAGATTGGATATGTGCCCAGTTGGCGATAGGTTTGCCACATATCATATTGTGGGACTTAGTGTCTTCGGCTAGTCGTAGGTGCTTTGGTTGTTACTCTGCCTATTTCTTCGGAGATATGGGCGTGAAGATACTCCTAATCTATTGCCTAGGAGTTTCTTCTAATGCTATTATTGACCCTGTGTATAACAATAGCATCTATATTTGACAAGAACAATATTACAAAAAATGACACGACTGCATCAAACTGAAGTCAATGGTTCTGAAATAAAGTGTTACTTTTTTTTACTAAGAGCAATGGCTTCGCACAGCTATCACCTAAGACTTGAGATAAAATGAATCTCAAGAAAACTCAATTATGAATCCTATTTGTTCAGTAGTTCTGGAGATATGAAGTAAGAGAAAATAGTACATACATATGTATAAGATACGCGCGAAAAACACGACCCTTCTTTTGCAGTGGATTGTTTCTTGGTAAAAATAGATTACTGTATTGACTCTCTTGACTTGTTTGACTGTAACTAAATCCGTGACAAATGATTAAACATAGTGCTATTTTCTAAGGGTTAGAAGCCTCGTTTATTACTATATATTAACTATGACCAAAGGGTATAAATCAACTTCCAACTGAATTATCATACATTTTTATCCCCTGTTGTTATCGTTATAAGTTCGATTTGTCTGCCCGTGTGTATGTGTCTGTCTGAGGCATCATAATTTTGAACGAATCGTGAGCGGATGTACAAATTCTTTATCACGGTAAGTTCAGTTCTGATTTTTCATTTGAAAGGGAGAATTAAGAAAGTTGTGATTAATGGTAAAAAATTGACAGGCGCTGCTGTCACGATGGTAGTCCCCCAGGGCTCTATTATTGTTCCATTTTTGTTCCTTGTATACATTAATGACTTACTTTACTACGAGACAAACATGAAATCGTACTGTTCGCGGATGACACCTGACTTACATTTAAAGTGAAATGACAACTGGGCAGGTATGACAAAACGAACAATGCGATTTTAAAAGTTATCTTTTCTTAATGAAAAAAATGAACTAAATGTATTAAATTACCGATGCCAAATGTGATGCAAGTAGATACCGATGTACAACTTAATTGTAACAAGCTGGACCTTGTAGATTTTACTACATTTTTAGGAATAACAATTAACAAAAAAATTGCAATGGGGCCCGCACATTCATAAACTTGCAGTTGGGTTAAGCTCAGCAGCGTCTGCTTTCTTCTTTACTCATTGCTTTTCGTCGTATAATATCAAACTACGTTTTTCCAGAAAATATTCATGATTATTAATACCTACCTTACTGTCTACATTTCTTGCTCACTGTCTACCACCTCTTTGCAATCTTATTTACCATTTAGTTTTGACCATAATTATTTTAGTATTCTAAGACATGCAATCCATATTAGTATTATTCTAGTGTTCTAAGGCATATAGTGCAAAAAAAACATATTCATATTGTAAATCTTGTCTAAAATTTTTGTTACTTTCACGGCTCACCCCTTACCCGTCAAGCTAAGTTATGCAATTATTTAAAGATCCTAGTTTAAAAATAGATTTCTTTTTTTTTAAATTCTACCTGGAAAGGATAATAACGGAGGAAGGACTTATGAATATATATTCTTTGCTGACGAAGTCATGAATACCTAATCAACTGGTATTCCAAATTTGGAAGTCTGACTGTCTTTTCGCTTTTACGATGGCGGTGATTTCACGATCAAACCGCTATATTAATCTTTCAGATTAGTTAAAACCTAAACTAATTTAAACTTTTCTAAAATAATAACCATCAAAACACTGTTATGTGGACAAAATTTTGATAAAATTAATAGAATTTTTCGCTGACGAAGTCGTAGACAAACACCTAATACACAAAAAATAATAGTAAGTTTACCTTATATAGTTCTAACAATTTTGTAGTAAGTGGCTCTTCTTTGCTACAATAGTGATATAGAAAAGTAGCGCGAAAGTAGTGTACTTTCCATTTTAAAGTTTTACAAGATCTTTTTAATAATATTACATTTATCTCCCTGCCTTTGTTAAAAATATGTACCATTCTGTCTATACCCCTCTTTATACACGAGTTATCATCATAAAGTAGTCATTAAATATTTTAACAATCGATTTATTTCGAGAAGATATTGATTAATTCGTTAAATCCAAACATGTTACAAACCGATTTAAATTGTTCAATTTATCGATAATATAACAAGCGATTTCATATCGCTTCTTCTTCTTCTTTTTCTTTTATGGCTTTTGCAACTACCGTGAGTAGTTTGATTTCGCCAATGTCTACGTGTTGGATAAAGCACGGTACACTAAGTAGTTACCACGGAAATCGTGGGTGTCTGTTTTTATTGAGATCGTCGTTTATTCCACCACCTAAAATAGATTTTTATGGAATCGGACAACACGAAACAACACAGATAAAACAAATACAATATATAAATAGACATCTGGCTGAAGTAAACCATAACCAAACAAGACTAGAGCCGCCAAATACCTTTAACCTTATAACCATAAATTATTTTAACATCAATATATTTACATTATAATTTAACGAGTGGAGTATCGACATATGTTAGCAGCGATTTAAAATTAATAGTGCGAGGGGTATAAGAGGGTAAAATATCGTAAAGTGACGTCTAGGTGTTTGGACAATTGAAAAAAATATGATCGCATGTGCCCTCGTCTAAGCCACATTCACAGACCGAGTGCGCTCTGCATCTTTTTGTTCAAGAATACGGGAGTACAAGAGTGTCTTAAGCGCAACCTGCAGACGACTGATGTTGCACGTTTACTGCACGTACGATACCGAAAGAACCATGGTTTTATGCGGATGTCTGGTTGTACGGAACCATAGTGACGGCCAACTAGTTGCCTTGAGGATTTCCATTCCAAGTTCCAGGAGTCTCTCAGGTCAGAGCCAGCCAGAAACATTAAGTCATGGCTGAACATTTTATTATGCATATTTGTGCCAGATCTTGTGGCTTCCTTAGCCCACATATCTGCTTCTTTATTGTATTGTTGTTTACTGTATTTGGGGATCCAAACTGCCGTCCCAACATTTCCCTCTCAAGAGATCTGGGAGGCATCTGTACACATTGTAGTCCACCCCGGGTATGATTTATCTATGAGTTGTAAAAACATTGAGTTAGCATTTCTATCCCCTTTAGAACTACTTGTATCTAAGGTCACTAATGGGTGGTAAGTGAGTGCTTCAAATGGACAATTAAATAAAAAGATGTAGAGGTGCTTGGTTCATTGGGCAATAGGGCAAAGAGTGGATCTTACGATAGCTATTTACTAATCGAGGGGGATCTTTGTTGGTCCAGAAACTGGAATTAGAGATTCGAAGGGATAAGTTTGCTAATTTGGTCATCAGGGGGTTACAGGAGTCTTGGATTGCTTTGGCGAGAAATCTGTCAGAAATATACTGCCTACGTAACTCCAGAGGGGGATCTGCACACTCTACTTGTAGGGCGTTCTTAGGAGAAGATTTCATTGCTCCCATTATAATTCTGAGACACTTTGCTTGCAATAGATTTAATTTATTTATTGGTTCTTTATTGCAGGGCTCGAAGATAAAGCTGCCATAGTCAAAGTGACTCCGAACAATAGAATTATATAGAAGTTTTTAAGAATAAGGATGTGACCCCCACCACACTCCAGATAGTGCACGAAGAACATTTATGCCTTTTTCACATTTCTGGGCTACGTGATTAAAGTGAGCAGCCCTAGTCATTCGAGTGTCAATGTGTGCACCAAAGAATTTTATTTTATTTTGTATGGGGATAGTTTCATTATTACATGTAATGGTTATGTTCGTAAGATTCCTTTTACGGGTAAAGATTATGGCATTGCTTTTGCTGGGGGAGGGATATAGACCATGGTCTTCCAACCACTCATTAAGATAATACAGGCCTGTGTTTATTCGTGAAGCAGCCCTGAGATGGATTGGGAGGACACAATATAAGGCCAGGTCATCAGCATATTGAAGAAGATGACAGAAAGAGTTAGTCGTACGATCAAGGTTCCAGGAGTATATGTTGAATAAAAGGGGGCTCAAGACTGATCCTTGGGGAAGACCTTTCCAGACCAGTCTCGGTGACAGCTGTATGCCATTGTAACGTACTTTGATATGTCTCTCCATATAAAGGCTGCCTATAAAGTTAGTTATTCTCTCGGGGATACTCAGCTGTTGCATGGTTAGCCTGAGTAGCTGAAGGTCAACATTGTCATAAGCAGCTGATACATCAAGAGACACTTTTATTAAATGTTTGTTGTTTGAAAAAGCCATCTTGATATCCGTAGTAAGGGTACAAAGGCTATAAATAGCACTTTTGCCCTTCTGAACCCAAACTGACTATTAGGTAGAATCTTACTACTTTCTACAAACCATTCAAGTCTACTTTTTACCATATGTTCGAATACCTTGCAGATGGTTGAAGATAACGCTATGGGTCTATAGGAAGCAGGGTTGTTAGGATCTCTTCCATTTTTATAAATGGGGATTATGATGTGGCTTTTCTAGGAATTGGATATAATTCCTGTAAGAAAAATATGGTTCAGTAGTTGTAATAAATATTTCTTGCCATGGGTACTAAGGTGTGTTATAAATGAGTATGGAATGCCATCCTCGCCTGGTGCAGAGTCTTTCATGCCATCTACTGCACGGCACAGTTCTTCATAACAAAATGGTTCATTAAATTTATGTGTGTTGAGTAAGACTGGGTAAGGTATAGAAAAGGAATCTTGATTTGGGACATAAGCTAGTTGGTCTGCAAAAGAGCCCAGCCATTCGTTGCAGTCGTTAGAAGTAAGGTTATCGGGAATAGTAGAACCTCTATATTGCCTAATCTTCTTCCACTCTGTGCTAGAAGAGGTTTTGGGTTTAGGGCTCTTGCAGTTCTTCCATCCACTTTTTTTTTTTTCAAAAAGTAGCTTTTTACACCTAGCAACTGTTCGCTTATAATGAATATAGTTTTCCTCTGTCATGGAGGAATCGTAATATTTTTCAGCTTGTTTTCTCTCTTTGATTGCCTGGGTGCAATCTGAATCCCACCAAGGCGGGGAAATCAGCCTATGTTTACTGTTTTGTTTTATTGGAAATAGATTACTGGCAGTTGATATAATATAATCAGTAAAATTTTTATAATTAGCTTCTTTGTCGGTAATATGTATTATTAATAAGTTATTTGGTTTACTATCTACCTCAGCAGCATATTGGGACCAATTCACCTCTTGTATTTTAATTTCATTTAAGGTTCGGGGGCTTTGCAGGGTTTAACGGAATGTGATAAGGTGGTAATGATAGGGAAGTGGTCGCTGCCAAAGGTTGAACTCAAAGTTCTCCATGACAGTTTAGTTGAGAGGTGTAGGGAACAGGCTGTTAGGTCTACAGCAGACCTAGGATTCTGGTTTGGGTAAATACGGTGGGTAGGTGAACCGTTGTTGATGATGCATACATTTACATTACCATCAAATATGTTTATTAACAAGGAAGAGAAAGAATCGGAATAGTAGGCCAAGATGTATGACGTGAATTGAAATCGCCCAATATTATTTTAGGGTGTGGCACGGATGAACATAGGTTTGTTAAGTCAAAAACAACCCCAAGGTTAGGGTGGGGTAAATAGACAGACAGGAAATTTATACCCATGACCTTTGCAGCAACCGTACTAATGTCTTGAGTATGGGATGGGAGGTTCAGTTGGGCGTAAGGGTATACTTTGTTTATTATAAGTATAGTATATAGTCATCTCTGTCTTCTCTGAGACATGCATAGCTCCTCACTCTAAAAAGAGTGTTTGGGCGGTGGAGGTGCGGATGGGTCGAGCTGGCCTCGGCCCCTAGAACTATAGTGGACTGTATTTTTGCGGGGTAAAATAGCTAAGGTTGCGAGTGACAGAAGGGTAGGTTTAGGTAGGGATTATCACTGTGCTCTGTAATCTCCTGTGTCTTGATTTTACCACAACACTTCACTTCTATTCACTCGCGGCGATAATTATTGCTATTTATGCGTCTTTAGCGATGGCGATATATATGCGGGCGGGGGTGCGAATTTTATAATGCGTGCGGTGCGGCGGTCTCAAGCGAATCTTGTCGAATCTTCCGGAC
Organism: Calephelis nemesis; assembly: GCA_002245505.1. Classification (NCBI taxonomy): domain Eukaryota; kingdom Metazoa; phylum Arthropoda; class Insecta; order Lepidoptera; family Riodinidae; genus Calephelis; species Calephelis nemesis. The sequence continues at coordinate 10,469 of NJDD01008837.1, forward strand.
GCGACACACTAGCGCCGATACAGCGAGGTGCGGAAGGGGGAAAATCTAGGAAAGGAATGCAGGTTAGGACACTTGTCACTCACATTAGCGGCAGATTCAAAACGGCGCAACCAGGCGGAGCCATGTTTCTGGGATGGCAGATACCGCGGGGGAGTATTTATTTATTAAATGTATTAACTCATGTTTTTTAGATAAGATGCTCCTACAGTTCCATTGGAGAATTTGCACTGCATCCATAATGGTGTAGGGAGTTAGCTAAGTCCTTAATTTTGGTAGCTACGTTGTTCGGTATGCAGTCGCTGAATTTAATGAGGAAGTTATTCATTAATGCGAACAGTTGTTCAATAATATTTTCATTAGGATCCATATGTCTGGCAATATTTGCTCTGCTGGTCTGGAGAGCACAGCCATTGCAAATAGAGGAAGAGGGAGTGGATATAATGGAATTGTGGGCCTGTTTATCATAGCCTTTAACAGGACTAGGTTTAGGTCGGTGAGGTATGTAGATTGCCTTTTTATATGATCTACTTGGGGATTGTTGGGAATCGTATGAAGCAGTTGGAGCAAATAATGTTGTGGCAATCTCTGAGTAGGAACGCCGTACTGGTAGGAGCTGTTCTGCGGCTTCCATATATGAAACAGTTTGTTGTGACATGATTGCTTTAATGGATTTCTGTCTAGCTTGCTCGGGACAGTCCTTTAAGGTGGCAAAGTGATTGCCAGAACAATATAGACACGTAGCCGACTCTCTTTCCACATTGCAGCTATCACCAGTATAGCTCTGGGAGCAGCGGAAGCACCTTGGTTTTGAACGGCACTGCGATTTAATGTGCCCAAAGCGACAGCAGTTGTGGCACTGTATTGTAGGGAGCATATATTTCCACTGGCATTAAAGTATAAAAGCAGTAGATGTGTTTTGGCAAGATCTGGCCGCGAAAGTGAGGACTACTGTTTAGGTGGCAACTCATTGGGGATTATTATCTGTGAGCACTTTCCTGTTAAGTCGTCTGGCTTTCAGGATTTGTCCACAGCCTGGGGGTAGTAAGGCAGCTTCCACAAATTCCATCATGGACCACTCCGTTGGTACGCGCCTCTGACAAGACTGAGTCTAGTGACATTGTAGGATGGTCTGATGCCGTTAACTTGTTAGATTTTAAGCATGCGTTTTTAATAAAATCATTTGCAAATTCTGAAGTTTCAAACTCCACTGCCACCCTATTCCGTCCTACATTTTTTTATTCCTCCCTTGCTAATACCTCTAATACTATATTTGACTAAAAGCTGACCGATTTTGATGGGGCGTAACGTTAACCCTGCAGATGTGTCAGCTTCAGTGCGGAAAATATGAACAATGAATGGTCCATTGTCATCTGGGGAGTAGGTTAGTTACTCTTCCTAGCTTCCTAGCTTATAAATAGATTGCACTGAAGGGATGGTCATGTTCAGATTTGGTTTTTTGGCCATATTGCCTGATTCGGAATGTGTATCGTCCATAGGGCGCTTAGCGGAACTCTTCTAAGATGTGTTCATTTGTGCTGAACGTAGGGGGAGAATCTGGGATGTCAAGGGGTTCACCCGGTGTATCGTCTCCCATCTTCGACACCAAGGCCTAGTGGGCCTGATTAAGTGTAAGTAAATTATATACTTACATGTATAACCTTTCCAACACCCACAAACATAAAAAAATCTCAATAAAAGGATCTATTGTAAATAACAAGTACGAAAAATTGAAACGATTTCACGAGTACGTGTGTTTACCAACGACGTAAACGACGAAATCCTTCATATCGCTATTTTAATTTATTTTCCATAGATATCTAATCTGTCTTTATAAATAAAGATGTCAATTAACAAATTCAAAATGGCGATTTGTTACAGTTTCGATTCGTACTCTTGCGCATCGTGATTTGTAATATTTGCCTTCGTTTTGTGTGCATAAGTGCTATCTTGTGTGACCTCTTTTGTCCGGGCTCAGTCGTTGCCTAAAGCTTAGGGTAGGGCTAGTGAGATTAAGTGAATAGACCTTTTCTTTTTTTGACAAAATATAATGAACAATAGGTACAATTGTCAGTTATAGAGTGGATTTGGGTCGTGGGTGTGAGTCCGAGAGATCACTTTCCTCCTAGGCGGTGGAATAGGACGGACTAGAAAAGGAACACTTAGCTGTTATTCCGTTAGACGCTCTTAGGCAGCTGTCACCATTTGCTTCCCTCCGAAGCCAAGGGTGATATTGGTGGCTCCGTTATTATATCGCCGACGACTTGATACTGCGGCGGTCCTTCCGTGAGTCAGCGTTCGTGCAGAGCAAGTTAAGCGGGAATTGATGGTCAAGATGAAAGAAAGAAAAAACCCTGAAACGAGAGGGGGCTCAGGTTACTTCAGGAAGATACTAGTATCCACCCCTCACAACGGCAATCCTTAATCTAGAAACTAATAGGCTTAGAGCTAAAGGTTACAAGTATATAAACAGTTAAGTAGGCTGCTAGTGAGCTAAGCAGGTGCGTGTTCCTGGGCGCTAGAGATAGGAAAAGAATTTAGTAGTTTCGGCTACAGGGAAAATATAGTAATAAAGGCTACCTGGTGGAAGAATGGACCAGACACGTGGTCGGTCAGGACCTCCACGATGTCCAGTACATTGAGTGATCCAACTGTAGGTTTCCGTGCTGACTAAGCGTGCTCGGCCAAGCTTAATAGTACACCGTTGCATAAAAGAAACTTTAACTAATCACTATAAGGGCGGCAAGGCATAACCAGGACAGCAGGAGCGTTATTAATTATTAGGCTTCAATGCTATAAGAATAATTAAGTAAATTGAGACACTTATTCTACCACTCACCTAGGCGGGTTGTAAAATCGCACGTGGCGTATAGGCCGGGCACGTGGCTCGAGCCACAGCGGTATCGAGACACTGGGCGTGCGATGATCTCAGTAAAAGTGGGCGCGTGAAGTATGCTGTGGTTTATATATGTTCGTAATCCCAACTTCAGAGTGCTCGCTACTCTGCACTAGGGGTGTAAATCACTTCTAGTGATGTGACACTTGTTGAGTTAGAACTTTTGTTCCTCCAAGTTACTGTGCCGCGATATAAAGTTAATGTGCCATTCCCAAAGTTGAGTTCGCTCCTTTGTTGTGGAACATATTTTAAACTTAAAACACGGTTTTTATAAGTTACTGTAATACATAGGCCCTCTTTTAAGAGTTTGGACCCATTACTGTGATCAGTGAACTTAAATCATGTCAAAAGAAGTTTGTTGTGTGCCAGGATGTCCAACGACTATATGATGATTTGTACAATTCTTTTTCTTATTAGTTTTATTAGCATATGTAGTGAGCAAATGTTTTTTTTATCCCATATCCAGTCTACGCCTATCTAAACTCTTTAGTAAATTTGGCAAAAAAGATGCAACTGTACCATATAGTAGGTATGATGGTGCAAAATTCTGATAATCATGTAGTTTGGAATTTAATTTTACGTTATACTTTGTTAAATAGTTGGTAAGTAAACCTGTTAATTTTTCTATAGTACTAGATGGCTCTGTGTTTATTAGGTAAAAAACAATATGCCCAAACACTATTTTGTCCCCTTTTGGAGCCTGTGCTAGGTAACGGCTTGATTTGACTAAGTTGGATATATACAGAACAAAATATATTTTTGAAATGCATATTAAATGTTAAATGTTTTGTAAATTCTGTTTTATTTTGTTTGTAACAAAAATAGTAAAATCCCATCAAAAATATGTGTCTATGTAATAGAGTATAATATGTAAAATTATATTTAAAAGTATCTTTACGCCCGTATCCCCGAAGAGGTATGCAGAGGCACAACCAGGGCGCCCACGACTAGCCGAAGACACTAAGTCCCACAATGTGTTAGGTGGCAAGCCTATCGCCAACCGGGCGCATTTCCAATCCCGACCAACATTTTTTTAATTAGAAAATTGGAAAAATCCAATTTTCTTTTTATTGGCCGACCCGGGATTCGAACCCGGGACCTCATGCAGTCAAGTTCAACAAGCGGACCGCTAGACCACAGAGGCGATAAAATTATATTTATTACATAATTTATTTGTAAATGCTACAACGGGTACCAACCTCACAATTAAACTAGTAACATCGATTAAAAATACCTAGTTCATTTAAGTAACATTTTAAATAAATAGTAACTTTTCCTTTTTTTAGAATGTGGTAACATAGAAAAAGAAATTACAGAAACAGCAGATCTCCTTCTGTTCTTTGACGATTTATTTGACAGCGTCAATGGCAGCTTTAGCCAAATCAGAGAAGGTAAATTGTACAGAACTGCGGCAACTCCTGTTTCACCACATCATAAATTGTGGAATTATAGCATACCAATCTTAAAATCAATGAAATTTGTAGTTCGCAATCGAGAGAAAATAGTTCCTTCCTTATTGAGCTGGATAACGATTGAAAATTTAAAAAAAATAATTAAATTTTTACATACCAAAGGGAACTCTTCTTTACTGCTGCGTAATTTCAACCAGGATCCACTGGAGAATTTTTTTGGGACATGGTTGTCAAATTGTCATGCCTACAGCAACGGCGTATGAAGCAGTATTTAAAACATTAAATAAAATAAAATAAAATAAAAAACCTTTTATTTCATGCAAGATTATGGTACATACACGGTTTTAAGAATAAAGAAAATAGTTGTCGTTGTGTTAACAGTTATTTTTATAAAAAAGTT
>NJDD01008837.1:25977-43012 GCA_002245505.1 Calephelis nemesis
TAAAAATTTGGTTATTTTTGAGCTAGGATGCACCGTTTCCGAGATAGTAAGGGTCAAATTATTCACCCCTAGTCAAAAGCTAAACCTTTTTTCGTCTCGTTTTTATACAAAAAATTTCTACCGGGGTGTACTAATTTGGCTATATCTTTAAAAACTAAGGGTCGTATTGATATGAAGTTTTTTAAAAATGAAAGTATATGAAATTGGGCTAATGGCTGCAAGGGTGTTTTATTTTATGGTGGTTGTGTTCCTGTGTATATATCTCCGGGAATATTTATCCTGAAAAACACATCAAATTTGTAACCCCGTTTGAGGCCTTAGGAATGAGATATCGCGATGGAAAAAATTTGTTCAGCGTTTTGGGGGACCCAAATTTTTCAACAATGTAGTTGTTTACTCCCTCGGGACTCGGGAAGACCGAATTTTTTGTAAATTTGTTGAAAAATATTACCGGGGGTGGTTTTTTGGGTCGCCAGAAGGTGAGTTGCCCCCAAGTTTGTTTCACACGCAGTGATCGAAAAAAGTGTTATTTTTGCGATATCTCTTCCCGTTTTCAAGATACAGGGATTACAAACTTAACAGGGAATGGCGTTTTTTGACATGTTTAACTAAAACATTAAAATAAAATATAAAAACTAACTTAAAATTAAAATAAAAAATACCGCCGTGTAGGGGATGAAGTGTCCTATTCTGTGTAAATACTTGCGGCTCAGCCAGATACTCGGTGCTCCCGCAGGGTTGATGGGAATTTTGGGACAGCTGACAATTTTCTGCAAAAAGGCTTTAATTCGGCTCCTGTTGAGTTTTTTAGAATTTTCTTTTGAGATTATTGTTTGCTGTACCAAATCCGATGTAATCCTGCTGCGAACGTACTACTAGCTCCACTGCTAAGGGGGGGTTGTTTTTTAAAAATGTCTGTGAGGGAGACTTACAAAAAGTTTTTTAAAAGTTTTTGCAGTTATTTCAAACTTTGAACCAGAAATTGTTTACACATATTTCTATCACCACTGCCTAGGGATGAAAAATGGGATAAATTGTTACTGTCTTGATTTGGGGTTCTAGGGTGGTGTTTTAATTGTTTTTACACTTAAATATCAAAACTATATCCATTTACTAAAATTAGGGACACTTCACGTAATCGGGACGTCTCTGGATAATATTTGACAGAATTTAGTTTTCGTCACTATACGCACTTATTTGGTCAAAAAGTCACTTTCTTTTGTTTCGAAAAATCTGAAATTTTATACACGTATACACGTGTTATAATGTCACTGCACAAAATGGCTACTCCAAACAGGTACCTTAGGCCGACTCATCTCGCCGCGCACGCACTTTTATGTTCTGGATGCACTAAAGAATATAGTTTTTTTGGCGATAACTTTTTTGTTTTTAATCCGATTCACTTGCGGTTTTCACTAATGTTCGTCGAAGCGCGCAACTTTTGACGTATAACACTAGTTTTTACGTCGTACTTTGCGTGTTTTGCGAATTTTTGAACGCGGAACGGCTTGAAGACGATATAATAGATACGAGATGATAGTTTTATAGTTTAGAAATTACGGAAATAATTAAACATTTTATATATAACTAGCTGCTCCGGTGAACTTCGTACCGCCCGTTCAGTTTGTATGGGAAAAAATTAAAATGTTGTTTTTCCCATTTTCCCTGCAACTTTCCCGGGTTTTTTTTCGTAAGAACCTTCTCCTGATCATAAGTAATACAATAATAAAAAAGTTAGCTAAATCGGTCCAGTCGTTCGGAAGTTATGCGCTTACCAACACATTTAGCGATTCATTTTTATATTATAGATACTAGCTGACCCAGCAAACTTCGTATCGCTTGACATTAATGCTTCGACAGTAGCGCAATCTGTCGGATCCGATGTGAAACTTTCCAAAATCAACAAATACTTATTATTAAAAAATTAATTAAAAAAAACATTTTCCAGGACACCAAATTGTGAATCTAAACCATTCTCGAATTCCCTTGAACACGCTCAAAAACTTTCATCAACATCGGTCCAGCCGTCTAGAAGGAGCTCAGTGACATACACACTCACAGAAGAATTATATATGTCGGCGCAACCACATTAGTCCCTCTGAAAAACTAGAATCATTAAGTTAAATTATTTGATGATGTCCAGAAAATTAGTTTATAAATCATCAGTTGATTACTTTGAGTCGATTGCGATGTGAAATTAAGATTATCATTGTTATTTCAATACTTAGCCTAACGACTTGTAAACACCTGTGCTTGCACGTGCGCCGAGCCCTATAAATACGGCTGCACTGTAAGCGATACGGCTGTTCCACTTGTTCCTACCAACGTATCCTCCCTGTGTGTAAGAGTGGATTTTTTTCCACTTATCGCTACTGGTAGGGATAAGTGGAAACACATTTCCACTTATCCCTACTGCATGGTTTTTACTATCAAGTACATTTCCGTACATCGCATCATTATGTAAAAATTTAAAAAAAATTTCGTTTATTATCGATTACGTAAACAGTTATGTAATTCTATTAAAATGAGTTAATAATAAATTACAATAAAGAAAACTGATAGTTATGGCCCTTATTAAAATGTGTATTTTATTAGCAATTAATTCGTTCAAAGACCGCCACATACGTTCGGGACTTCGTAACAAAAAACAAATTTATGAATCTACCCCACACTACTACTACTACTACTAGGTGCTAGGTGGTAGAGTTTAGCAGGGACTCGTCCGGATTGGTACCATCGCCTTACCTATTCCTGCCACCATAACGTCCAATGCTTACCGTTGACTTGTTCCGGTTTGGAGGGTAAGGTAGCCGGTAAACTTACTTCTGTTCGAAGCCAAACATCCCGGCCTCAGGTTGTCAACTTACAATTACCACCTTTGGTGTCTCTAGACGGCGTGAATTTCTTACACACTTTTCTTATACACAGTACCGGTAGATGTCTAAAATTTATCGGTAGGACCAAGTGGCATATTTATTCCATTCTGCCTTACCGAAGGCCCAATGGTAGCGATAAGTGGAAAAAATTCCATTCTCACACACCAGGGGGGATACGTTGGTAGGGACAAGTGGAACGGCCGAAGCGATAAGGCATTCACGATTCACAAGCCGATGACTGCACGTCGTTATGCTGCCCGTTAAATAAACGGAGTGTAAAATTGCTTGTGAAGTTTTTTTGAGAACACCCAAAATGAGTCATCATCATGGAAACAACACCCGTGGCGTCAGCAATGATGACGTCACACTTTTTAAAAACACCACGGACGTTCCTCATCCTGCATCAGAAGTGGAATTGCAAGAAGCTCTTACCCAAGCTGCTTCATCATTAGCTCTTTCACCTGATCAACCAGAACAAACCAAACGAGCTCATTCCGTCAACCTCACAAAAAGAGCAGCTAGCGCAAGCTGAGAACAACACATCAGAATAAAAGCTAAGTATAGTTACTCTTTTCGAAACCTATAACCTTCTATAACTAACCTTCAATAACTCTACGAGAACCTCGGAGTACTCTACGAGAAACTCCGAGAACTCTACGAAAACCTCCGAGAACTCTACGAAAACCGCCGAGAACTCTACGAGAACCTCCGAGAACTCTATGAGAACCTACGAGAACCTCCTAGAACTCTACGAGAACCTTCATAAGCCTTACATAAAAACTTCGAGAATCTACTAAACTTAACAGCATTAATTTTCTTAAAAGACAAAGCAACGCGGGTGGGTTGCTTACAGATGCACTACTCAGAGAAAAATATTTCATTTTTTCAGGTCTACAACAAATTACAACAATCTACTGGAAACAACGAAGCTGGTGCAGCCCATTCCATCAACCTAACTAGAAGAGTTGCAAGCACATCCAAATCACGATCTACGAACGAGCTTTTATTCCAATGGGTTGAGAACAACCCATTGGAATAAAAGCTAAGTATAGTAAATAGTAGCTATTTTCAAAACCTTCTATAACCTTCTATAACTAACGTTTAATAACTCTACGAGAACCTCCGAGAATTCTACGAGAACCTTCGAGAACATTACGAGAACCTTCGACAACCCTTAAATAAAATCTTCGAGAATCTACTAAACTTAACAGCATTAACATCCTTAAAAGACAAATCAACGCTGGTTGCTTACAGATGCATTACTCAGAAAAAAAAATCAATTTTTCAGGTCTACAACAATCCACTGGAAACAATGAGGCTGGTGCAATGCACGCACCGCATGTCAGAATGGCCGTGTCGGCGCAACCACATTAGTTCCTCTGAAAAACTAGAATAATTAAGTTAAATAATTTGATGATGTCCAGAAAATAAGTTTATAAACCATCAGTTGATTACTTTGAGTCGATTGCGATGTGAAATTAAGGTTATCATTGTTATTTCGATACTTAGCCTAACGACTTGTAAACACCTGTGCCTGCACGTGCGCCGAGCCTTATAAAAACGGCTGCACTGTAAGGGATAAGGCATTCACGATTCACAAGCCGATGGCCGCACGTCGTTATGATGTCCGTTAAATAAACGGAGTGTAAAATTGCTTGTGAAGTTTTTTTGAGAACACCCAAAATAAGTCATCATCACGGAAACAACAATCGTGGCGTCAGCAATGATGACGTCACACTTTTTAAAAACACCACGGACGTTCCACATCCATCATATATATAAAGATAAAATAATGATTAATTTATACCGTATGTTGTTATAAATTATACAAATAATTTTAAATCCTCACATTTTCATACTTATCTTCACGCTAAGACCTCCTGGAGCATATGCAGAGATTATGAAATGACAAGTGAATGAAGTTCACCGTGTCGTCTAGCTTGTAAAAAAATAACAATACTGTAGATTATATTTTTAAAGTAATAAAGTTAGACAGGGGGCCAGCAAACTCATTTATGAAAGATCTTGTAACTATCTCACCCATTGGTTGGCAATACCTCTTTATTATCTATCACTTCTGTTAGCAATCCGTGTATATCTACGTGCTTGCCTTCGACTAATATAAAATGTTTAAACTTGTAAAAATTAGAATATATTTATTTCCCATAGACCATACAAAGGTTTTATGACGTGTCTATATGAATATAAAAACTAAGATCGGATCGGAATGCGGTTAACCACTGAGATGGTCAGAAACGTAAATTGTAAGTATTACCTATATGTTACCCCAGCAAGGAAGGCGCCTTAGCGCACAAGGAAGCTTTAAAAGGCGATGTTTATAATGAAGATCGATCTAGATATTACTGAGTAGCCCAGCAGAGTAACGGCGGGGTCCGTAACGNNAGCTACCGCGCCGCCCCGTCGCCCCGCGATGGGCCGCTGGGGTGGCGTTAGTCTGCTGACTGCACGAGGAAATACGACTCCCGCGGGGCCGGACATGTTATATTATGTTAGTTACTTTTAATTACACGGCTATATCGTGAAGTAGTATTATAGTTAATGACAGCATTGTTCTAATGACAGGATAACGTTTATGGTACAAGTATTTAGCAAGAAATTTAAAAGCCCATGGGTTTTTAAAACCTAGTTCGCGAGATGTGATATTTAAATTTCTTAATACATATTATGATGCGATGGAAAAAAGAAAGCGGGTTTCATTTCACAGATCAGCAGACACGACATACATTGTTCTGATATACAAGTCGTGCGAACCAACTGTTCACTCCGGTGGAATACGACCCCTCTCCCGCTGTCCCGCGCAGCGCCCCGCATTCGTCGCAAGCGATAGCGATAGCATCTTTGTTACCGTAATTATATCAAACCGATCTTTTATCAACATAAAAGAAGCAATAATAAAATGGTTGCCTGTAAAATCGGTTTTACGGGCGAAGATTTTACGTGACAACGTCTTTTTCTCGGTAGAATATTTGGGAAAGAGACGCAAGGCATTTGCCCATCCCGCGGGCCTCTCTCTCGTTCCGTGACTCATCGTAACAGATGTGAGCGGGCGTTACACTTTTAAAAGGGTGACTCCGAGCCACAACCTAGTTTAAGACGTTGTCACTTCAAAAAATATATATGAAAAATAACACGTGACGTAACATAGTAGCGTACAACTTAAAAAAAAAGGATTTATGATTCGTGTATGCGAGTACTGATTACTATTTTATTTTACTATTTTGATAACACTAAAACCAAAGCCTTTTTCATTTTCTTTTGAAGTGAAAACTTCTTTAGCGGCGTTGCGCATTTTTTTGGAATGGGTAAAAATTTCTAATTTCGCGTCAGATCGTCAGAACGTAAGACGGCGGCGCAGGTCACTTGCGCGAGATCTAAAATAAAACGTAGATTCATTGCTGTTTTTGTATTGCTTACATATTTCCGAACAGTATAGGATTCGCAATGCATCATAATACCAGTACCAGTAAAACAATCGCATAAACAATCGATTCGGCCTCTCGCGTTGTTCTGCAATATTAAATAATGTACTGTAACTTAGTGTCTTCGGCTAGTCGTGGGTGCCCTGGTTGTGCCTCTGCCTACGTCTTCGGGGATATGGGCGTGAAGATACTTACTTTTTTACTGTAAAGTGTAAACTGTTTCTTGCTTTGAATGCTTTGCAGTTTGTGGTAGATAAAATACATATTAGTTTAGTAAAACATCTTTTATTTTGTATGCGACTTCTAGGTATATCATAGTTTCACAGTTAATAGGAATTGCAGTACAACATTGTGAAGAAATTTAGTTGTTTTCAGAAAAGTTATCAATTTAACAAAGGAAACAATAGTAGAAGGAAAATCGATATACGTATACGTACGTAATCGGTATACGTACGTAATCGGTATACATGTTGGAGTATTCTCCGGATTCATGATAAACAAATCGTATTTCTTTCGTAATCTATTTATTAGACTGATTTAAATAAATTATTGCAAATAAAAATCAACTACTTTAATCAATAATCTGAACAATCTTAAAATATAATTATTAATGACAAAATAACTTAAGAACTCAGAGCGTTATTAAAACGCAGGAGCGTTCCGTTCTTCACGAAGGCTAGCTCGCATCTGAGCTCAGGAATGGAGAGTGCTTCCTTTTATTGCATCCGTCCCCCCTGCAACACAAGTAGAAGGGATGAGTCACGTTGTTTACGAAGCGACCGGCTGGCGCTCTGTGCAGGTGTTCAATTGCGCCGACATACATATATATTATATTGAATTTAATGAACTTATACGTATAACATACATATATATACTATATGTATAAGTTTGAAAAATTTAATATTTCATGATATATAATCTGATAAGTAATACTATTTTAACTGGCCGAGGTAGACAGGTAGGTAGCGTAGGTACTGAAGTTTCATGGTTTAGCATAGAATATTAATAGGTTGGTACTAATAGTACTAATACATTTTAAGGATTGTACGATTGCAGTGCGAATCCAAAAATGTCCGATTAAGCACAATACTATTGTATTATATCACATAAATTATAGTACTTTCATACTAATAATAATTAAAGCGATTCCTGCTAAATTACCTTTTCCCTAATCATTCCAAAATATCAAAAATTCACAACGTTAATATTCAAGTTTTCACTTCTGCCGACACTCCCGGAGTGCAACCCGTCTTTTTTTGACAGCCTCGTTGGTTGAGTGGCTAGCGTACACGCCTAACAACACCGACTAATCGAGAGGCTTAGGTTCGATTCCCGATGGGGGCAGGCATATGTGTGATGAACATTTAGATGTCTGCATTTTCGGGTCTGCTGTTTATTAAATTTATTGAAGTGAAACTTCTTTATCGGGGTTGGAAAAAAATTTAGTTTAACATCTTTTCGTTACGCGCCATCTTTGTTCTTATCCCTACCACGCGTGATACCAATTAGTATACTTTCTCCAGCGGAATAGGGATTGGCAATAAACTTTATTTAACCAATTTCTGTAAAGTTGCATATAGTAAATTATTTTTTTGAAAAATAATGTCATAAAGAAGTTTCACTTCTTCACTTCTTACTAGTGTACGCTAGTACACGCACACATTTATTAGTTATCTATTTAAGTATTTCTATGTATTGGTATCGTTGACCAATAACACAAGCATATAATTTGCTTACTTTGGGGTTACATCCAATTTATGTAACTTATCAAGAGATATTTATTTATTTTATTTATACTTACTGTGTATGTAAGTAACAGAAAAGTTTGTACTACACTACTCCACTGCTGGACGTTTGTGTGTTTGTGTTTGTGTAGTAAACTTTGTGAACTAATACAACGTAAACTCAACTGTGAAATCCTCAATATTATACATTTTACAAAACAAACAACAATTAGCTAAACGGTCTGAATTTGATTAATCAACAAAGTACAGCGACCGTCCGACCGACCGACCGACCGTCGTACCAATCATTAGGAAATATTTATTTAGGCAACGTTTTTGTGAGCAAAAACGATAGAAATTAACGATTGGGTTCCTCATATATACATCTACAAAAATAAACAAAATCGGAGTGCTTGTTTGTTATATTATTTTTTTACAACATGCGTATGAGTTTATTTATGCTACACATATAAAAGTTATTTTTTTTACCATGTTTATCTGTCTCTTTGTTTCGGCCAAAGTCTTAAACAGCTGGACTGATTGAACTTAACGGGTCTTTATGGCATTTTGAGCTGTTGTAATAAAAAGTGAGTTAGACTATTTCTGTTTCAGAAAAAAAATCTCACTAACTAAACAAACTAAATTAAGTACTTCTTGGGGTTCTGTAGCCAAAGGCTGAACCTTGTAAACTGAAACCTTATAGATTCGTCATGTCTGTCTGTCTGTCTGTGTTATGCCTATAAATCGCAACCACTTATTCCGAAACTGTAAGAAATATACCTACTGTTGAAACTTGGTAAGTAAATGTATTCTGTAAACCTTATTATACACAACCTATAAGACTATTAAAGCTTATCGCGCTATTTTCTTGCGTAAACAAACTTGTAGGTTACTTATAAACATTCCATGTAAACACCCCCGTATTAATTATTCGTAATCACTTCGATTAATAATGAAATAATAAATTATTAAATAAAACAATCGATTTGTGCAGCGAATGGTTGCGGAGGTGGGAGGTGGGAACTTTAGGTAGGGTTGTCACATGCCAATTACATGACAATTAATACTGTTTCCCGATTTATTCCTTTATTCGTGTTCTGGTCGCGAAATGCATCAATGACGCCACATTATTTTTCGAGTTGGCCTCAAAAAGCTCTTTTTATTGATACCCACATTGTAGAGGTGCAGTAAAAATAACTTTTCCTCCATCTTGGATAATCCGCCATATGGGATTTAGAATAACGTCACATTATTTTTCGATGCGCTCTCAATGAGCCCTCCTTTCATTTGATACCCATGGAATCCTTAAACTTTATCTTAACTTAACTTAACTACACACACAAAATTCTAGTGTAACTTTCGCAAAAATTTAGGACCAACAGCATATTGTATGTGGTCTCCAGAGGAACGAGATTGAATAAGTAGTCCAAAAGTAAAGGAGTACCAAAGAATGTGTATTAATTTTCAAAATACCGGGATCATCCCCAGCAAATTTCCATCCAAAAAAAGCGTGTGCACTTCTCTGTTAGTTTTAGGTCACTATTGTCATCAAGTAGGCGTAGGGACAAACTCTGCACTCTGGAGTTAATTTCTCTACTACCGTTTAATTTAATCGTATTAATAGTGTTCCCTTGTGCACAATAAAATATAAACTAGCTGTTTCGGCTAATTCAATTTTATGTAAGCTATCAAATTTTAAATTTAACTTCGCTCTTCGCGTTATTTGATTACGTTATCTACATTGATTTAAAATTTTATCAAAACCGATGCAGCTATTTGTATGAGAAAAGGGACAAAATGAAAAATGTGACTGAACCCGACCGAAGTCGCGGGTACTGCTAATTCAAAAGAAATAGTAACACTAAGATCGAATCGTGTCACTGCAGTTTTAGGATGAAACGAAAATAAAATTTATTTATTTGAGGAATATGTGTGTTTAGAAGTTGCTACAGAATACTTATTTGTACTAACATATTCTACCACATTTTGGTGTGCAATTATCTAACTTAATTAAATACATTGTTGATTTTATTTTTGTTACTTGTATATTTTTACAAATAAAATCGTTAAAATATATTAACTACTAGGCTAGAACTTATTAATATAAGCAAAAATTATAACGATCGAGTCTTACCCTATCTACCACACACTACCAACTGCTACTACTGTAAATTTAAGAAACAACATATTTCAGAAATGGCCTATTCAGATTTCAGTGACATTTTTAACATAATCCAAGTTTTGAGGTATTTTACTAAAGTAAGTGAACAGGTTTTGAAAAATTGTAAGTGCGTGCATCCGCGGGCAATACTTACTTCTGGAAACCGTGTTAAAATTATATGAAATTATGGTATTCATGTGAACCGAAATGTATAGTTGTAAAACATATGGGATGGCGGGCGGCGGCAGGTGTAACCAAAGTAATTACTCCAGCCTTTTGTGAATCCATTACAATTTTCGCCGTCAGTGAAGCGTTTGTGAGATTAGCACAATTCATTTGATAATGAAGTCACATGTACGGATACTAATTGAATAAGCCCTTTTCATACAAACGTTTATTTTCACAACGTATTATTTCCCTTTTAATAAAATATCCTTGTCAGGCTTTACGGAGTGACCGGCTGTAATAAATGTCATAAATGTAAATGTGTGCCCACAGGAAAGTCCAGACAAGCAATCGCGACGTAGTTTCTATAACACGAGCACTGGTGAGCTGGTATTTTACCTTCGGATATCGCAGCTGCGGGTAGGGTAGTTATTTATGGATTATAATTTGAATCAAAAACTTTGAAAATAATAAAAGTAACTAACTAATTGGTATTGTAATTCAATCACGGAAACTGAATAAGTAACTAACGCGTTATTAATTATTTATTTTAGTAAGAGAAATTTTGGTTTTACCAATAAACAGTAATCAGCCGTGTTGGTCAAGGCTCCTTTTGCAGAACAAACCATTTGCCTTCCTGTCGCGCAGCTTGTAAAATGCGAACAAAGGCTATAGTCTCCTCGTGACATTGATTAGGTGGTAGAGTTTTGCAGCACCGCCTTATCTATTCCTGCCACCATAACGTCATCACTTGTCGTTGAGGTGTTCCGGTTTGGTGGATAAGGTAGCCAATAAACTACTTTTGCTCGAGGCCTAACATCCCGGCTTCATGCTAGTAACGCACTATTACCACCTTTGGTGTCTCTAGGCGGTGGGAATTCCTTGCCATCAGGAAAACCGTCATCTTGTTGGCCTTCCAAATTCATGTCAAAACAGCCATTCCTATTTTGTAAGCTATAAAATATGTTTTATGCTAGACAACAAATAAATATTTTGAAAAATTATGTTGTATATATTATGTTATATCAAAAATAGCCTAAAATATGTTAGTTTGACAAAAATAATAATGCACAAATGTGTGAGCGGTTAAGTCAAATAACTAATCTTAAAAAAGAAAATCGTAAATTAACGAGTTATTTAATTTAATAATATTTGTTTATTTTTTTGTAGTGCAGCCTGTAGCGGCACACCCACATACAAACATTTTGTATGTGTTAACTGCAAAAATACGTATATATACGAGAGGCAGCAGGAGGGTGGGCGAGATTGATCGGACGCTCTCGTGCGCGAAATGTTCGGCCGCCATAATTGTAGTGTCCGACCCATCAAATGGAACTCTACCAATTACAGTGCGCGCTCGCTGACCCCGCGCGCCACACGCCAAACTAACTAAATTTCATTTTGATAATTGCCAATACCCAATGTTTACATATTCATTTGAACACACAACATGGCCGGTGCGCCGGAATGGAGGAACAAATTTGTTTACCGGAAATGACTCGCGATGCTGTATAAGCCACGTGATTTAATCAAGTTCTATAATTTCGAATATTACTAGTTGAGCCGACCGACGTTGTGCTAAATATAAATTTTAAATTTTGTTTTCATATGAACCTTTTCCTGACAATAACAAACAGACCAAAAAATACTACTGATCTATCCATTCAGGAGTGATGGGATGACCAAGGGAAATGGGGGAATTTATGGGGGAATTAGGGACAGCTATTAATACTAAGGTAGTTTGTATAAATGTTTTTAAGTAATGGTTTCCTTTTTCCAATTTCAACTTCTTCATAAGAACCTTCCCCGGCAATAACTAGCAGAACAAAAAACGAATTGACGAAAATGATACATCTTTTCAGGCGAGATGCGATAAGCACGAGAAATTGGGCTTCATTTTCAGGGTTCCGTAGCCAAAGGCCGAAAACGGAACCTTTATACACTTGTAATGTCTGTCTGTCCATTCGTATGTCACAGCCACTTTTTTCCAAAACTATAAGAGCTATGTTGTCGAAACTTGGTAAATAGTGTTGGATTCTTCCAATAAAACAAACCACGCTCATGTAACCAAATACATTTCCTTCTTCATAAATGAACAACCACTGCGGTCGACCGTCTATACAGAACTATTTATAGGCATTCTCTGTCGATATCAACACTTCTTTTACTGGTCAATATAACTTTTAAGCGGATTTTAAATGATAATTAAGTTAACAATATCAGTAGCAGCAATTACTTTATGCCAAAAACAAATAGTTTAGTTAAACACTTGATTAATAATTACAAATCGATGTGCAACTTAGACAACGTGATATAATTTAAACAATAAATGTATTCTGTCAACCGCGTTAAATACCAACAAAGATTTTCACACGAATATCAATAAAGTTTGGGGGTTCCCCATACATAGAACTACAACCCAAAATAATTTGTTTTTCATGAAATCCTTAAGTGTGGGATATATATAGATAGGTAAAATGTGCCCCCTCCCTGTACCATAAAACTAACTAAAAATATGTATTAATATCATATAAACCACAGATAAGTTATTTGAACGAGATCTAGTTAGTGGTTTTTTGTAATAGGTACTGTAATACCTGCACTTAAAATAGTTGCACTTCAATGTTAAGAGCACTGTGTCGTTTAGAATCGCGCATAACCTTTTTAATATACCGTCTTTAACATTGTGGAATGTCGATCAGCGCAAATTGCAGAACGGTTGTAAACCTGCAGTTTACTGCAGCACTGTGTAGAAGATATCTGAATATCACACGTATGAAATGATAGATCATTAATATTATGATAAATGACGATTGCTGGTACCTACGGATAACGGAACCCTTTACGGGCGATTCAGACTCACACTTGACTGCTTTGCTTTTTTATATTACGCAGTTTTTCAGGCTATGCAGTATTTCAGGTGCCACTGCTATTTATTTTAAAATATGGAGAAAATATCATTTGAATTTTTTACATTTTGATATTTTTTTTCTGTTCCACAAAAAATGATGTTTTAACTTTTACATGAACATAGATTTTTATCGGCTGCACTTAACGTAAGAACCTTCCACTAACACATACTTAATTAAAGTACGTATCATGTAATTTATTGTAAGAATAAACGGGGCTCCACGGTCGAACTCACCCTAAGATAGTCGGTACCCGTTTATTCCCCGCGCTGGACGGGGTCCTATGTGTAGAATGCACCATCGGCCTCTCTAGCAGGCAGGTAGTACAGCTAAAATAGATCACAACCAGCAAAACCAAAGATGGTAGAATTTTGTGTAGCAACGTACCCGGGCTTAAACATAACCCAGTGACTTATCTATTCCTGCCGCCACAATGACTGTCATGTTCCGGTCTGTTGGGCAGGGCAGTCGATAGACTTAAATAATAGGCCTGACATCTCGGCCAAAGAACAGCAACATACCAATCTCATATGAAGTATGTAGACGTCCTAGTTATCTCTTTCCTCCAGAAGAGCCGTATGCGTGTTCGCTGACCTCTCACATAACAAATAGACGTGGTTTCAGATCCCGACAATGTTGTAGCATAATATATAACGTCTAATATATAATAAAATAAATATATTTTGACTAAAATACAAAATAAAAAAAAATTATTTGCGGAGGTGGGCAAATATTTTAAAAGGCATTTATAAAAACCGCAAACTGTCTACCGTAAACTACCACCGTTTTCAAACCTAGCAAGACAGAAGAAGAAACAGCAAAGCAAACTCGCCGGTAAGCAGGACTGTAACCAATCTGTCTTTTTCTACCACCGTTTCGAAACCTCAACTTGGAAAATCTCCCCCCTTATCGCGTACTAGTCTATGGGTGACCGCAATTTGAATTTTGTGGACGCGAATTCGTGGACTAAGGCTGTTTCATTATTTTAATTGTTTAAAAAAATCCCAGCATATTTTGGCAACAACTTAGCTTCATCCTAAAATAGACTTTTCATATTTTTAAATAACGAAACACTTTTACTGTTTTACGTATCCCTTATAATTTATTGATTAGGTAGTTAAGTTTCTGCCCTGATGATGCCCTGAAAAGCGAAACCGGTAGGCTCTGTATAAAATAATAAATAATAAGTGATACGTAAAACAGCAAAGTGTTTCGTTATTTAAAAATGCAAATATTTGGAAGTTTTACAAAGCGCCGACGACGGAAATAGACTATGCTACCTCTCCCCCGATAGACTACAACTACCTACCTACGACTACCTTTTCCAATTGTAAGTTACATATATTGCCGGAATCAGAAAAAAAAGGCGCATCTCTCTGTATGTGTTTAATATATTGCTAACTACCTCCTGTGCGGTTTTAGCACAAAAAATAACATTTTACATCCCGATTAAAAAGAAGAGACGATTTTATTTAAAACTTAATTAAAGAGTTGGTTTTTGTGTAGATAACGTCCTAATACTTTGTAGTTTCATTTGAAGTTCAGTGATAAAAAAAGGCGCATATTTGTTTTTACTTTTAGGTAGAAAATCCACACTGATATTGTAAATGCGAAAGTAACTCTGTCTGTCTGTATGTCTGTTACCTTTTCACGCCTAAACCACCCAACCGATTTTGCTGAAATTTGGTATGTAGATAGTTTGCATTCATGAGAAGGACATAGGCATATTATTTTTTGGAAATTCAACCCCTAAAAGGTTTAAAACGGGTGGCAAAATTTGCATGAGAAAAATATTTTTATTGCACATTTTTTCTTGAAACTTTGAATTAATGCATTTTAGTACAAATTATGAAACACGTATATCTGGGTTTTTTGAAATTCACCCCCATTGGGGGTTAAAGGGCCACCCCCTAAGTTTATCTCGAAAATTTAATTCTATTGAAATATTTTGGGTGACACTTAAATAATACTCTGCAATACAAATTATGAAATATATATCTAAGCGTTTTTTGAAAATCAACTCCCATGGGGGTTAACGGGGGTGGCACAATTTGCGTAGGGAAAATATTTAACAGTAATTTTTACCATAAGTCCATAACAATGAACCACGTACTTCAGTTTATCATTAACGAAAAACACACAAAGAAATTATGATATACATAGTAGCAAAATAGCGAATATTAATATCATAATCATAGCAAAATTGGTTAAAAATCCCTACTAATATTATAAATGCGAAAGTAACTCTGTCTGTCTGTTACGCTTTCACGCCTAAACCAATGAACCGATTTAGATTAAATTTGGTACAGATATAGAATAGACCCTAAGTAACAACATAGGCTACTTTTATTGCAAAAAATAGGGGAGAATAGGTAAAAAGAGGGGATTAATGTTCAAATGGAAATTCGTGATTTTTAAAGCTGTAACAGTGAAACTTTGTATTTAGACACGTTATGATAAACGAAAGAACATAGGCTACTTTTTATTGCAAAAAATGGGCAAGGATAGGTAAAAAGAGGGGATTTGGATATGCTTACACATACGCAAGGGAGAAGATCAGCTAGCGCTCAGTCAAGCTCATAGTAGAATCATTTTCAGAAGGTTTAATAGGAATGTTTTTGTTAATGCAGGATTCTATTATGACCATACGTTACAGCATAAAAATACTCCTTTGATTTTAATTGGAAAAATGATTAAAAATATCAGCATTGTGATCCCTTAAAATTCAACGATGAAACGCAGGGTTATGCTAATGGTAAAGTATTACTACATTTGCTTGGTGAACCAGCTGACCCGCTAAAGTCTCTTTTATTGTGCAATTCTGATGAATCTCGACGATTTTTAAGCAATATTCGCAAAAGCAATAATTGTTTTCAATTCAATTGTCGTTTAGAGTAGGTAGACACATCATCATGCCAGGATGTTCTCCAACGTTTTTCTGTGCAAGGTCAAGTTTATCACAGAATCTGTTCATACTAATATTAAAAAGCTGAAGAGTTTAATTTTGTTGCTACAATTTCTAAATGTGAGTTTCTGAAGATATCCCTGAAGGGTTAGTTCAGCCTAACTGCACAACCTGAGCGCTCACGACTAACCGAAGACATTAAGTCCAATTTGGTAGATGACAATCCTGTAGCCAACCGGGCACTTATCCAATCCCGGACAAGTGGCAACGTTACTTTTAGTAGGAAATTGAAACTTCACAATTTCTATTTGTTTTTTTTGTTGCCCGGACCGGAGATCGAACCCAAAATCTCGAGAAATCATTCCGAAGACGCAGGGTTAGACTTCAGAGACGATATTATGTATATTTCCAAAATTTCGAAAAAAAATCTGTTAGAGGTTTCCATAACTTGCTATACAGTTTAATTTCACAGGATTTGCCGAAGTGCAGATAAAACTGTGGAGACAATAACGTATTCCTACTATATATGTGAGGTGAAATTAGAAAAGAGAAAGTGTATGTTCAGTTTTGACGGCAAATTGCTGAATTGATTTAACATTTAAAAAAAATGAAACTTTGGATAGCGATAAAGCGCTACATCTTATCTTAAAATTTTAACGACCCGTGTTGGTCCGGGCCCCTTTGCAGAATAGACCATCTGCCTTTCTTGCCAGGCAGCTCGTAAAAGGCGAGCATAGGCTTATCGTCGCTAACACCGTGACATCCGACTAGGTGGTAGAGTTTCGCAGCGACTCGCCCGGATTGGTACCACCGCCTTACCTATTCCTGCCGCCATAACGTCATGACATGTTCCGG
>NJDD01008838.1:12349-25898 GCA_002245505.1 Calephelis nemesis
AGTTCTTATATTCTGGCCGTGTTTGATTTCACAAGCACACAAGCTTGGCCTTAACATCGTAGTTGGCAAAACATTCGGCTATGTACATTGCGGCCAACACCGTTACAATTATGGTGCAGTTACATAATATACTTTAACATCAATGAAACCATGAGTTTTCATTTATTTTATTTCAATTATGTAGTCATTTTTTGAAGTACATCTGTAGTTCATCTGACAGTCTTTAATTACCAAGTAATATTTTTGTAACAACCAGACATTTTCAAATATATGAAGTTACATTTTAAGACATTTTGTCAAAAAAACCTGTTACTGTGTCTACTTTTAAATGTATAAAAATATGTCACAGCTAATATTGTTTTCTCAAATGTAATTATTAATTTATTTCAAACTAAAATATAAACAACCATTATTTTTAATATAAAAAAACAGAAAGTTTACAACAACTTAACTAGTAGAAGTATATACTGTGTTTACTTCAAAATGCAGCCCTAAATACTAGTTGTACTAATAAGTACTCTATACCGATTTTATGTCAAAGGATAACTACATCAACTTACACCTAATGATTACTTCTAATTTTATTAGATATATCACTGAACACTTAACACGATGTTTTTAAGGTAATTATTATTTATCAAGATGTTTTTAAGGTATTTATTATGAAGATAAATAGTTACAGAGGAAATGACAGTAATTTTAATACATGAAATAAGATTATGTCAGTTCTTTTTGTGTGAAAAAAGTGGAATAGGTGTTTCTTACATCAGAAAATTTTTAATATTAGTCAAAAGAAACTAATAAACTTTAAAATAATCGGACAAAGATGAAACTTGAAATTTGAGAACATTTCTCCAAAGTAGCATGTTTAATATCTTTGATATTATTTTGAATATTACTACATTTCAAACATTACTCTTCATCCAATATATAATTATAAATGCGAAAGTGTGTTTCTTAATTTATTTTTTCGTAATTTATTTTTATGTGTAAATATAGCAGATTGGAGTGTGACATAGGCTATTTTTTATGCCAGTTTCTAAACAAATTTCCAAAGAGATCTAAATAGTTTGAACATGCAAGTTCTAATAAACAGTGCAAGTAATTGCAACTGTAGTAATACTAAAAATAGTATTAATAAACGCATTCATTAGGATCTGTCGCTTATATATTAAAATACATTTTTGACTGATTATATCCGTCATTTGATATGAAGATTTTATTACTAACTTGTTGCTAACCTCGCGGTTTTTAAAACTTCAACTGATTTTGTATACCGAGCAGAGTGCTCAACCCAAGTCGTCATAGATGGATCGGACTGATCCCTAAAATGTCAGCAACAAGGTCCGCCTCCTGGGAGACCGTACCTCGACTTGGTGCTGCGTTCTGGTTACTGGGTACCGCTGGAGACGGTGTAGTGTGGCATAGCGTATACTGTTGCTTTTTGTGTTGGGAGTGGAAGGCTAGTGCTCGTGATCCTTATCGGATCGGCTGGGATCCGATAGTATGTTATGGGGTACTAAAATATTACAATTAAATAACTAAATCTATGAATGTCGAAATGTGCAAGCAATTCATCTTAACTTTTTTATTATTTTGTAAGTTTAAAAATAAAAACACGTAATTGTATAGTCTACTATTTTTATCAAAAATAATTTTAAAAGCTAACGAAATGTACCGTACGGTTGCACATGGGTTAAACAATCAAAGTAAATGTCAAAAAGAATCAAAGTAAAAAAAAGAATCAGTCCGTAAGTTGATTTTTATAAAAAATCAAAGCACAAGAAATACATTAAAATCTTAACATGTAACATTTAAGGACGTGAAACCGGATATTTGTTTGTTTTTAAATAAAAATATTTTAAACAATGTTTTTGGTAAAAAAGTTCAGTTCAGAGTCAGTTCTGACAATTTTTCAATAGTTAATATTCAGACAATCATTTAAAATAAATAATAATAAATAAATATCCCTGGACTAGTCACACAAATTGAATCTAACCCCAAAGTAAGCAAATTATATGCTTGTGTTATGGGTGTTAGTCAACGACACTAATACATATAATTACTTAAATAGATACTAGAATAAATTTAATAAAACACCCAGACCCGGAAATGCAGACATCTAAATGTTCATCACACAAATGCCTGCCCCCGTCGGGAATCGAACCCGAGCCTCGCGATTCGTCGATGCAGTTAGGCGAGTACGCTAGCCAATTTACGCTATTTAAAATGTTAGATAATTGTTCTTTCAAGCATGATTTTGATAATTTTTTGTTTAATTAAAATCTGATAAAGCTGAGGAGTCCATCGCAGGCAATCAACGTGATGTGTCACTTTAACATTGCACGTCAGTTTGTTTTTTTCGGAATGGACTCCTAAACTACTTGCCGATTTTAATTAAATTTACACATCGTGTACAGTTTAACCTCATTTAAGAGATAGCTTACATAGCAGTAACAGCTAGTTTATACATATAGATAAAGAAGAGGGACAACATTTTCAAACTGAATTTGAAAAAGATTCACCTCAACGGATTAACTTAAAATAATTAGGAATAAACTTTTAGTTTAGACACCAATGTAAATAATCTAGTGTTGTCAATTTAAAATAGCAGCCTTAACATAATGGCGGCCATTATTTTTTGAACATCTAATAAGGATATCAGATGAAAGATTTTGAAAAATAAGTGACAATTTAAAGACATTACAATTTTTTTTATTTGGGTTTTATTATTTCATGATAAACAAGTGGAATTTATGACATGAAAAATACGCCGCCTATATTTATCAAGGTTGTAGCCTGTATTATCAAGTGTCTCCCATATAACTGTTAAACGTGATACAGGTAACATTTAAAGTTGAAAGAGGTCGACAGTATTATTTGGAAGTTTGGTAATGGAAGAGCGGTTAATGTTGGCACCGCTCTTTTCCGAAGATCAGACGTGTGCGAAGCTGTTGTGAACATCCTCTTGAGCATTCTGGGTTCCAGCAGTGAAATACTGAAAACAATAGTTTAATTTTAGTAGGAGTTTCTTTCATTTCTTTGAACATGTGTGGTTATATTAAGAATTTAAAAAAATACGTTTCCTTTATCGTTCAATCCACCTGGGAATCCACCCCAATTCCTCAAGTCAAACACCAGACCACTAGAATACAAAAACAATAAAAATGCTGAAATAAACCAGTTAATTACATTTTATAATGTGAACTTTTTGAAAAGGTATTTCTTTAAACTCAATACTTTAATTCAATAAAAAATACTGCACACCTAGTATTTTCACAAACTTACAAAAGTATCGTAAGTTGATTTTTTAAATTTACTTTCACAAACTTTAGAAAAGGAAAAAAATCATACCATACAAATATGATCCACATAAACAATGTTTACTAACAGTACAAACATTAGGCAATATTACAAGTACAAATCGTGGTTATTAGGATTACCTACCTAATATGGGGGGCATAACAAAAGAGTCTGGAATCGGCTTCTTATAACAAAAAAAAAACAATTACAGAATTTAAAAATGGAACTCTCCAGGAACATACCTAATTTTCTTTTTTATGTTATTACTTTTAAATTTTCGAGACTGACATTTGTTTTTTTTTTAATTTAATAAGGCGAGGTTTTAATGTGTTGAAATGTGTGTGTCGATATTATAATAAAATTAAATCATAAAAATTTTGCTCAATGATTTTTAACAACTTCCGCTACAGCTTCAGTCAATAAGAGAGACTTCAACTGGTATTTGGCGATGAAATCTCGTAGTTCTATGTATTCGTAGGTCGGTGAATTTAAACGTGGACGAAATTATCTTTATGACGATTAATATGACTGCGGTTACTAAATCTAATATCGATACCGTAACGCAACAAATTAAAAATGACAAAAAAATATTTGTCAGCAAATTCGTACTGAATTAGTCATTAGAATAAATCAAGTGCAAAACATTTTGAATGAGCAACTCATTCAGTTCGGAAGTTTTAAGCTAGATTTAACGGAAGACCAAAAACAACTGCATATAGAGTGGTACGGAAAAATTATAGGAGACTTTGACGGAGGAGAGTCATGGGCTGCCTATAACATTGTGACAAAATCTGCGTGTATTGATTCAAACTAGAAAAAAATACGGCCGGTCAGCAGAATAAGTCTTACTTTTGAAGAGTTGTAAGAAAAATTAAGAAGAGCCGTAGCACTTGCAACAAAAATGGTTGCGTTTTTCTTCTGTAATACTGGACTGGACTTGTATAATGTTGCACTTGTTTTACTTGTAGGACAGTCACCGCTGATTGAAATAAAAATCTTTGATAGCCTTGATAGATAGATAGCCAAAAAAAGCTCATAAGGAGAAGGTTCTTACGGAAAAAAATATTAAGAAAATCTCTCAGAAATATTGAAAAATATACATTTAATTTTGCAGTTCAAATTGAATAGGTACTCATACGTAAGATAGGTCAGCTATACAAAATACAGTAGTTTCTACTATTCTTCTATCATTCTATCATTGCTACGCTAAGGCGGTACGAAGTTCACCGGGTCAGCTAGTATTGAGATAATAATAAATGTGAGGGCAAAGCCAGTCAGATCTGCCAGGAACGTGAGGTTAGGCACTCAATATTTTCTGTCTACCTCTAAGGGACTTGCCGTAAAAATATATATGTGTATGTACAAATATCTAGTCAGTAGTAGAATCCAAAAACTTTTGGTATGACTTAAGTAATGTAAGACATAGTAAACGAGATTTTTTGACATGTGTCATAAGAAAAATATGTTTATTTATTTTTTTTTCAAACGGATTTCGTAAAATGGAGGTTCTCAGTTCAGCTGTATGTTTTTTAAATGTTTCCACGTGGTTTTTACTGGATCAATTTGGATTGTTAATTAATGTCTTTTTGATTATCTATACAAAAATAAATCTCTATTTTCCTTGATCATCATGCCTAAACGGGCGGAAATGTCGCGGTAATTCTTTTTTTATTCAATACGTATTAGCATTTAAGAATACATAACTTTTTCATATTTGTTAGTTTTCTTCTTAAATAGGTAAAAAGTGTATTCTCCTACGTATCCTCGAAGAGATAAAAATAGTTACAATCAGGGCACTACAATTAGTCAAAGACAGATTTTACTATTCAAATTCAATAATATTCATAGTTAAGACGGAATTATATGCTGGACAGCCAGTTTTAAACATAATCAAGACCCGTCAAGTAGTTTGACTCACAAACTAGTCTTGTTGTCTACTGTTCACGTTACATACGTAATTTAGTTCGAGTTATATGCATAATTTTATTCGAGCTATACGCGTAATTTCATTTGATTCATTTGCGTAATTTAATACGAGTTACACACCGTGTAAATGACAGCGTAACGAGAATTGAAACCATGGAAACATGTACATAGTCGGAATTTTGTGTGGGAAATTTCGTGAACTTTGTATTTTTTATATTTCATAAACACTGTCTAACGTAACTCGATTTAAATTGAATAACTCATAAATAATACATTTTTACTAAAAACAGCAATGTAATAAAGCAGCGTACTAGATCGGCACTTACAACTCGCAACGCGTGGCTTAATGCATATACTCTGTTCGTTATACATTCCGGGCTGAAAAACTGCTAAATATTTTAAGCACTTGTTTCCGAAAAAAACTATAAAAGGAATTTTGAAGTCTGATTTATATCTAAATTACCACATAAGTTTTTGTTAGGGTGTCAATTACACCCTGTATGTTTAATTTAATGCAATTATATCAGTAATTGGATTCGAGTTAGTAAATTCGAAGTATATGCGTAACTTTAATTACGATAAACAAACGTAATTTAAGAAAAGAAAGAAAAGAAAAGAAAGAATATTTATTTGCGGAATATGAGTGTTACAAAGATGTTACAAAATTATTTAGTTGTTTCTACATATTCTACCAACTTTTGGTTTGCAAATATTAAATTTTAAAATTAAATCTAATTATATGCGTAATTTAATTATAGTGATAAGCGTTATTTGGTTCCAGTTATATACGTAATTTAATTTAATTTTTAAGTTATATATGCATAATCTGTTTCGAAGATTAATCTATAGTGGAATTTAGAGTCGGTTTTTCACGGTTATAATAAGTTATTTAAAATTGTCAATAATATGAATAGCTTTATTATTATATTTTGTTTGACAGTATATCAATCAGCTTAATTATTTTATTACCAAAAATCAAAATTGAATTGCAAAATTTAAGGATTCTTAATCAATGTAAGAATTTATTGATATCGAATTTTATGAAAAATTTTGAAACTTTAGCTTAAGGTCTCGCAAGAAAACAGATTTTTAAGCTTTGACATAATGTATTTAAAAAAGGTTATTGGTGAATACAAACATAAGGGCTAGCATGCAAAACATTGATTTTTTTCTCACAATAATTAAATTTTGCACTGTAGCAAAAATATTGATGAGGACAATTTAGACGACCAAATAAATTAAAGCTTAAAAGTTATTAAGGATGTATCCTTTATGTATTCTTTCATTTTGTTTTGCTTTAGGTTGACTAGTATATACGTACAGCGTATCAAAGCAATAATTCGTGTATTCCTTTTTTTATAATTAGGCATGTAATAGAAAGGATTACTGATCGCCAAATCGTTTTTTTATGTGCGCATGCTAGCCCTGTAGACAAATCCACTGTGTATTTATAAAACTTACAACATATAAGAAACATTAATCCAAAATTAATTAAAATATGTACACGTAGGAACAAAACAGAAATGTTACATCTGGGTTGGAAAGAGAGACATAATACAATAGGAACGTTTGTTGACACTCTCACTCCACTTACAAGTTTCTTGTCGATTTCTAGAACATCTTCTGGTGTATGTTTCCCACCGTTTCCCTTCCTAGGAGGAAGTCATTGTACTACATGTAAAATTATAAACTATTTTAATATAACACTTATACTCTGAAATAGTATGTTGCATCTTATGAAAACAAATAAAAAGACTCTTTTTGGTAAGAGAGCCCAAGAACGGAGTCGTGCAGTTACTTAGGCGTGTCAGTTTATATGGCAGACATATTGTGCCATGATAAACGCATTTATTATGTATAAAAATCTCTACATTGAGTCAAGCATCTAAGGTAGTCCGTCTAATATTTAATCTATAGCTTGAAAATATATTCGAACATGTCAGATTCAAGTATGGTGGGTTTGTTACTTACCAACAAGTGCAGAACGTGTTTAAAAATTTTGACTGCGTGGCTTACGGGGTATCGAAGGTCAAAAACTTTCAAAACAATGAGTCATTTACGTCCATTAGCCATTATAATAGTCTACCTGATTCACACGTTTCCCTCACCGGAGACATATTACGCATACATATTAATATTATTTAATTCACTCACTATTATTTATAATTTTAAGTTACAAATGCTTTAGGTAAAAGTATTAACATCAAGTTATAGAATGTTTAATCCTTTATCATCTAAATGACAAAGTCCCATTCCTATGACGCTGAAGTGACTACACATTTTGCATTCTGGGCTCCCCTACTATTATTGTTGTTAAAAGTCAGTTTAACATAGATAAAATAAGAAAAAAAAATCAAATGCAAATCACAACAAATTCCAAAAAAATGTTTACATTTAATATTATATTTTTATTCAATATAAACCAGTTAGTATTACTCGTATCACAGTTTTTAACTTTTAGTTCAAGTTCAGCTAATATTTTTCTTTAACTTGTGGTACTTAAGATGCAAATACTATGCAGACAGAAAATATTCGAATTCACAATCTTTGTCGTTCTAATAAAAGTTTTTGATATTATCGTGTCGTAGTTTCGTTAAATTCGAAAACTAAATATTGAATATTTTTAACAATTTAAAAAAAAACATTAATTTTACCACAGCTAAGGACGAAGAGTATAGTTTATATAGTTTAGTTTAAAGTTTCATATAGTTTCAACTCCTGTACAACGTGAAATTTTCACTTTCTTTAGTTTATTGAAAATTTGTCGCAGGCACGGAATAAATCCTAAAGTCAAAATCTCTTACTTGAAGTTTTTTTTAAATATTATATCAATACAAAAATGTTTCATAATAGGCAAAAAAGGACAGTGCTTTTGGCGGGAAACGGCAAAATAATTAATTTTCTTTGGATTTAAGTATAGGGTCGCGCAAAGTAGCGACTTCTTTATTTAGCTTACATTATAATTTCACAAACAATAAATGCAAAAACACAGTAAATGGCAAAGTAAAAATAAATTCAGCAGATATCTTATAAAAAAAAAGTAGAAAAAACTCGCTGCATAACTGGTTTGCAGACTGACTGTTTATTTTTAAAGATATTGACAATTTAAAATAGTTGACCTATATTTTTTTAACTGTGGTATAATTATTTAGGTGCAGTATTTATTGTACGGATCTAAGTACACTTAGAATTTCACACTTTAGAAGTGTTTAGTTAAAAACAATTTTTCGAATATTTTCTATCTTGTCAAATATTACACAAATCATACATGTAATAAGTAACAAATTAACAGTTCAAAATAAATTAATTTAAAATACATAAATACATTAAATACTTGGATATATAAGATTAAATTTTTCTATTATATTCAAAGATACCAAATGAGAAAAACCGTATAAATTATTTATTCTGGAATGAGAAATACCTCTGAACAAATAGCACAAATTTATCCAATGTGAAGAAAAGCAAATTGAAAATTCATTTTAATATTGATTATTCAACAATACCGCGCTTATTACATTTATATACATTACTTTACATGTATTATACTTTAATAAACTTAATGTTCATTTACATTCAATTTTCCTTGTGATGGCCCGGGCTTCTTTGCAGAATAGACCATCTGCCTTCATGCCAGGGCATAGGCTTACCGTCACTAACACCGTGACATCTGACTAGGATTGGTACCCTTACCTATTCCTGCCGCCATAACGTCATTACTTGTTCCGGTTCGGAGGGTAAGGTAGCCGGTAAACTTACTTTTGCTCGAGGCCTAACATCCCGGCCTCAGGTTGGCAACACACCATTACCACCTTTGGTGTAGGCGGCGTGAATTTCTTACCGTCAGGAAATCCATCTGCTTGTTTGCCTTCCAACATTATAAAAAAAGTACACACCCGACATTCGGATATCGCTTTCAATTCGGATATAGAACCCATTGGAAATTTGAGTAACATCCATAGCAAAAGCAACATAACATATTGAAGTTAGATCCATCTGTAATATTTGTCCAGTGACATTTCTGATAATCATTATGCCTACGTTACTAAAGCACCCGTCATGAGAAGCTATAAATTATGTAAACAAACATCTTTTACCAAGTATTTTCTTTTACTTCGAGACAACAATAAACTGACCATATTTAATCGAAATAAAAATATAGACGGGTTATATGAAAGTAACAACCTATTTAATTTAGTCGGATCATATCTAACAACTGACGTTTGAGTGTCTTGGTACGGGGACGCGCCGGTCGCCGGGAATGCAAACCATCGGTTCGTCTTTTGGAAATAAACGGGTCATTCGAATTTTTAATTTTTCATTGCTTTGCTAAAATCGCGGATTTGGTTGTTATTGTTAATTTTTTATCTTTTCGTTATCACTTTGTTATTGTTGTTAGTTTTGTTAATTGTTGCCTTAATTTTAATTTTTTTTATCCACTATTTTTTATTGTGTATTAACGTATAATGAAGCCAGTACCCAGTACATCTAAGGAAATCAATTTGACACGAAAAAAATATCAAAACATACGTAATTTATTATACATACTTAAATTATTAATTAATTAAATATTAAAAAAAAAACTTTTATCTTTGAACCAAATGTTGTTAACTCCCGAACGTTTGTTTACATAATTTATAGCTTCTCATGACGGGTGCTTTAATACTTATTATAGTTTTCAGAAATTACTCACCCCAGGAAAAGCAGCACCATTCCATCCTAGGCGGTCTTGGTCTCGTTGCGTGCGGTGAATGGGCGTCTTATGATCGTTGCGGGACGTGAGCCTAGCCTTCGCTTTGAGAGCAGCTCTGAGAGGTACATGAGCCCTAGCAGCTTCAGCTCGACCATGTTGGCAGAATTCAAGAAGTGCAACAGTTAGTGCCAGTACAAGACCACCAACCAGCACGTAGAATATGCCAGATACTTGACTAAGAGTGATTTCGGAGATAGTTGTTTCCTGAAATTTAAGAATTCATGAGGTTACTATCTACTTGCAACTTAGCGTGAAATGTTGATAAAACAGATATACAATGCGATGATGATGATGGATGTTTGTACCCGGGGAGACCAAACTTAACATTCAAGATAACATCTCTTTGGTTTTATTAAAAAGAGTAATGAATATGGAGGAAGGTTTTCCCCCGTGTTAGTCCGGGCTCCTTTGTAGAATATACCATCTGCATTCCTGCCAGGCAGCTCGTAAAAGGCGAGCATAGGCTCACCGTTACTAGCACCGTGACATCTTACTAGGTGGTAGAGTCTCGCAGTGACACGCCCGGATTGGTACCACCGCCTTACCTATTCCTGCCGCAATAACGTCAATGCCTGCTGTTGACGCGTTCCGGTTGGAGGGTAAGGTAGCCGGTAAACTGACTTTTGCTCGTTGCCTTACATCCCGGCCTCAGGTTGGCAACGCACCATTACCACCATTGGTGTCTCTAGCCGACGTGAATTTCTTACCATCAGGAAATCCGTCTGCTTGTTTGCCTTCCAATATTATAAAAAAAAAAGGTAGGCAGTTCTGTAAAGACATTTGGCACTTAATACTCTACGAACTCGGCGTGAAGATATGTATATATGTGTATACTTAGCCTCACTTCAACTTACACTCTAGATTATCTATATATAGATATTATATAGCTTATACATATATAGATCTTATATAGCTGGTAAACTTATACTTATTTTGTTGGATTTAAGGTTTTTTTGTGGCATGTCAGCAAGCAAGTACAAGACTTTTGTAATGGTAATAAATATTATATCTTAAGGTCGGGAAGTATGTAAGTCCCACATACTTGGCCTTACATCCCAACGGTAGTACGGGTAGAGAGTAGAGAGGTCAGACCGGAAAATGACAATAATTATGGCTGCAGAAATAAGTAAGGTGGCTTACCTACCCTACCCAGACAAGTTGATGTACTGTGCTCTACCACCAGTGGTCTTGTTGGTCATGACCTATATTAATTCTGCAATACATTCTTTATAAAACATTTTTATTTTCTACAAAAATGTTTTATCGACAAACAAAACGTCAATAACGCATCATCCAGACGGTTGTAATCACATCCCAATCACGCCTTTCACAAAGATGACCTTTTTTGTAAACTTTGAAACAAATCAATTGTCTTAAATCTGCGTTCCACACGGATACAAACCAGTGTTTAAATTCGTTATTCTTAATTCTTAATTATTTGAAGTCGGGTGAAAATAAAAGTTGTTGCTTGAATACCTGCACATAATAAGTTAAAAGGGGTACTACAAATCACCACATTTTGCCAACATCAAAAAATTAGGCGTTTGTAGTTTTTTTTTATTTATTGATTAATTAGTCGACTAATAGTAAGTTGACGAGTTTTTGAGTTTTTATGAGAGGTTTATAAATAATATAATTTCTTTGTTGGTTCGAGCTCTCCGTATTCTATTCACCATCTGCTACTCTGACTTACATTTTTTTTATGTTATAGGAAGGCAAACAAGCAGACGGATTTCCTTATGGTGAAAAATTCACGCCGCCTAAGACACCAAAAATGGTGATGGTGCGTTGCCAACCTGAGGTCAGGATGTTAGGCCTCGAGCAAAAGTAAGTTTACCGGCTACCTTACCCTCCGAACCGGAACACGTCATGACGTTATTGCGGCAGGAATAGGTAAGGCGGTGGTACCAATCCGGGCGAGTCGCTGACAAACTCTACCACCTACTCGGATGTCACGGTGTTAGTGATGGTAAGCCTATGCTCGCCTTTTACGAGCTGCCTGGCAAGGAAGGCAGATGGTCTATTCTGCAAAGGAGTCTGGATCAACACGGGGAAAAACTGTACGAAGTTAATTAAATGTCACAAATTTAGTTACATTTAGTAAGAGATGAGACAATTGTTAATCAGCAAGACTACTGATAGTAATGACCAATTTAATCCTTGCTCGCCTCTTACAAGCCGCACGTCAAGAAGGCATTTTGCACAGAGGAGCCGGGTCAACTAAATAACGGTTAAAATGGTATAAACGTTTGTTCAATGAAATACTTTATTTTCGCCTCTATGGTCTAGTGGTCCGGTGTCGGATTGACTTATAATCCCGGGTTCGATCCCCAGGTCGGATAAAAAAAAATCCAATAAAAATATTGTTGCCCGGGATTGGATATGTGCCCGGTTGGCAATAGGCTTGCCACCTATCAAATTGTAGGACTTAATGTCTTCGGCTTGTCGTGGGTGCCCTGGTTTTGCCTCTGCCTACCCTTTCGGAGAAATGGACGTGCAGATACTTTATTTCATTTTCTGTAGATAGAAAGTAATAGCTTTAATATTAGAGTAACGTATTCAAGCTATCTACACATATACCTCTACCATATTTTTTATATTATTATTTATGAAAGCAAAATATTGATTGATGCCTACTTGTTAGGCCGCTTTGGTTTGGTGTCTTAAAGAAACATTTTGAATTAAAAAATAAAAATAACCTCTAAGCATAGCAATATG
The DNA here is from genome assembly GCA_002245505.1 of Calephelis nemesis. NCBI lineage: Eukaryota > Metazoa > Arthropoda > Insecta > Lepidoptera > Riodinidae > Calephelis > Calephelis nemesis. The sequence goes on from NJDD01008838.1 coordinate 25,050, forward strand.
GATTTTTATGTTTCTTCTTGTTAACGTACCTCTTCTTTCACTAGGTCACAGTCTGGTTTGTTTGAGATTAATGCCCATTTTCGCCATGTTTTCTTTATGAGTCCTTCTTTCTTAAAACTTACAATTGCGAGATTGATGGCTTCTCTGAAAAAAGAAAACACTTACTTAAATTCCCTTGAAGACTAAAATGTTTAGGTATTAAAAATCCGGCACAGGTAAAACCTGAGGTTTTATTTTCTTAGAACAAACTTGAAATACTGAAAAAATGTATTTCCATACACTTATTTGTCAAGATTCGTGTATAGACCAAGCGTAATTTTATGTGTAATGTTGAGGAGTGAAAGAGATAGAAAGTTTTCGGAGTTCAATATGAATAAATAAAATAAACTAGTAATTTTGGATGTTTTATTTAATTTTCCTCGTATTGGTCTTGGTATCCTGGGTAGAAAAGACAAATTGCAAGGTAGATTGTGAAAATCCTGCATTGGAGAAGAATTAAGAATAGCTATAGCCATTTGTTCTTACCAAGAAGCCGATGTACAGCAACTTAGTTAAGAATCTACAGTCATAGTAAAAAAAGACGTAGAGGTGCGGTGTGTTCACTCGAAGCTTTTAACACTAAACTACCGTTTAAACATTATTCTTTTTTAGGAAATTTCTTGTATAATAAAATAAATTACAAACTCAACGTCTACTCAATGACGAAATCAAAATGCAAATTTACGCTTATTAATTGGCTTAGAACTTTAGATTACGAAAATACCAAACTGCTTATAAAGACAGCATTATAATTATGCACACACACACATACACACAAATACACAAACACACACACACACACACACACAC
>NJDD01008838.1:26049-63399 GCA_002245505.1 Calephelis nemesis
GTAATTTCAATTTAAATTTGTTTTACTTTTATTATTTAGATATTATATGGCGTTGATATCTGCACCGTTTGGATTGGCGGGGGCCTGGTGATCTGTAATTCAAGTACTTGTACTTAACATAGGCACCAGACTCTCACAAAACCTGGTTTTCAATCCGTATATTCAAAATATAACAAAAGTGTACTTAATTTACTTAATTTTAAGAAACATTTTTTGTGAAGAGCAATAAATAAATATTATTATTATAATTATAGTTCAGCAACACTAAAATATCTATAGTATTACGAAAGTTAAATCCTGTATCAGAAGCCCTGATATTGTTCCAGTTTTAGAAACGTATCCATCACAATAAGGAACAAGTAGGTACTTCGTAAACTACGAACTAGGAACGCTACTATGAACGCTTATGACAGTATTATTTCCATCTTGCTAATGCTTACTTTTATAAGCAATTTTATGTATTTTTTTTATGTTATAGGAAGGCAAACAAGCAGACTCATTTCCTGATGGTAAGAAATTCACGCCGCCTAGAGACATCAAAGATGGTAATGGTGCGTTGCCAACCTGAAGCCGTGATGTTAGGCCTCGAGCAAAAGTAAATTTACCGGCTACCTTACCCTCCGAACCGGAACACGTCATAACGTTATGGCGGCAGGAATAGGTAAAGCGGTGGTACCAATCCGGACGAGTCCGATTACGTCATAACGTTCTCTTTCTCCGATGATATTAGTATCATTAAAATAATACTGTTTTAAGAGTTTATTGTAACCCCCTGGTTAACGTTTTTCATACTCTGTTAATCCAACTTGACCACATTGACTGTACCAACTATCACCAAGAGTAGATAATGATAGATCTCCCTCCAGTAATTAGACTGCATTCCAAGTCTAGTAATTCTAGTTAAAGTCTCCCGGTAACTTTAGAGGCCAGCGTCGCAGTTGTCTCACTCTTTTAAATTATGCAGTATCGCTCGGACTGTTAGCTCGTCTCAAAGCTCAGTGATGTTTTAAAACTCTAATTAAACAACATTTATTAAAAAACCATTACGAATGATCGCAAGCGACTGCGTTTGGTCGCGAATCTCCAACTGGCGATCTAAAAATGCTGTTAAAATAAGTTAACATACATACATACATATCTTCACGCCAAGTCCCTTACGGGTCGGCAGAGAGTATCGAGTGCCAGACCTCACGATCCTGACAAACCTGTCTTGCTTCCTTCACATTCATTACCCTTTTCATACAAACACGCCGGTTTCGGAGACTCTTGACACCACCCTCGGATAATATCCGATTGATCTGATCGTAAAATGTCAACCTTGGTCTCCCCGGGTACCTATATCTATCCACATTCGCATTGTATATCTGCTTTGTTAATCTTTCATCTGTCATTCTTTCCACATGACCGATACAGCGGAGCATGCCCTTTCGCATTTTAATACCATCACTTTCTTTCAATCCCACTCTTTCTCGGATCTCACTGTTACGAATGCGGTCAGCGAGCGTTACACCACAGATATTTCGTAGTGCTTTCATTTCAACCGCATTTATCCTACTTTCATGATCTTTCTGACATACCCAACTCTCGCTTTCATAAAATAACGTTGGGATAAGCACAGAATTATGCAAAGCTAGTCTAGCTTTTTAACTCAAAACTTCGCTTTGGAATAGCTTACCCAACGCTCCTAAAATAAGTTAAGATTATAGTAAGTAATTGAGTATCGTTTAATAAACATATATTTACTTATATTACATATTACATATATATACTTATATTATTATACTTATGTAGACTTTCTTATATATATAATAAATATAAGAAAGTCGGGTTTGTTACAATACTTATAACTCGAGATCTGCTGGACCAATTTTTGTTTTTAATACGTTGGATTTGTCTTCGTCCCGAATAGCAGAATACACCTTAAAACAATAAAAAAATATTATGAAAGATGAATCAGTCGTGATAGTTAAACCAATTAGGCTGAAAATTGATGGAGAGGTAGCTTAGAACCGGGACAAGGATATGGGGTACATTTGATCCCTTAAAACAGAGAGGAAACTAGGAAAAATGACATTTTATTTTTTTCTCATACAAACTGAATAGGCGGAATGAAGTTCGAAAAACGACATTTTAATTTTTCCCATATACCTACACTGAACGGGCGGAATGAAGTTCGAAAAACGACATTTTGATTTTTCCCATACACACTGAACGGGCGGAAGGAAGTTCGCCCGAACAGCTAGTTTATAATAAATATCTTCACGCCCTTACGATATAGGCAGAGACTATCAAATGTCAATTATTGCTTGCCTCGCTTCCTCTACTTTATTTACTCTTTTCATACATATCCGTCGGATTTGGAGACTCTTGACTACAGAAACTGATGAAACCCGAGTGATTTGACCGTGTAATGTCAATCTAAGTCTTCCCGAGTCCCTAGATCCATCCACATTCGCATTGTATATCTGCTTTGATAATCTTTCATCGGCGGAGCATGTTATTTCTCATCTTAACACCAACACTTTATTCGAAATCCCACTGTCACTCGAATCTCACTGTTACAAATGCGGTCATCTCACGCTACACCTTATATTTTCCGTTGCGCTGTTATTTCAACAGCATTTATCCAACTCTCTCTCATATTTTTTGGTATAAAATTGAGAAAAGGTATTCAGTAGTGGGTTGGTTTTAAGAAAAGATGGCAGAAGATACTGTCTAAACAGATATATAATGCAAATATGGATGGTTGGTACCCGGGGAGACCTAGGTTGATATACCACGACCAAATCGATAATATAACATAGTGTGGTGTCAAGAGTATCTGAAACCGGCTTGGAAGAAGAAGTTAAGCAGGTTCATAAGGATTGCCATACCATTGTCGAAGAAAAAATCTCAAATGTCATAGTCTAGGGTTTTGTTACTTAAGAAAAATATTTTATTTTGTAATGTAACAATTTAAAATGTGATTTGATATCATTCGTTTCTAACTCAAGCCACCACGAACCCAACCTAGCTGTTTTTAAGCTAGCAAACAAGTGAATGGTTCCCCTGAGCCTTTACCATGAGTTGGTATAGATTACGTTCGATAGATACGTGTCGAAATCTATGATACTTTTCGCTCAAAAAATGTGTTTCTCTCAGTTACCAATAGAGGCGCTGATCAAACTTTTCATACAAATAACTTTGCATTTTGCAGAGCGAGTACAGTAAGCTTGACAAGCCGTAAACTCATGGTAAGGGCTCCGATCGTCAATGGTAACCATCCTTAATGTAAAAGTTACTGAAACATAGCTTTTTGTAATCGTCCTGTATTATAAAAAAAAATTGTGCATGTACTAGCGTACACTTTACGTAGACGTACCTAGACGTTATTTTAAAAAAAATAATTTCCTTATGCAACTTTACAGAAATTGGTTAAACAAAGTTTATTGCCAATCTCTACTCTGCTGGAGAAAGTATACTTCGAATCACGCGTGGTAGGGATGAGAACAAAGATGGCGCGTAACGGAAAAATGTGACGCGTAACAAAAAATGTTACACTAAATTTTTTCCAACTCCGATAAAGAAGTTTCACTTCAATTACATAACACTTTGCTCACTCGTAATGTCTTCTGTCTTTTTGTAGATATTATTACTTGACTTTGGTGACTTAGAATGTAAACTTAAAACTCAATTTTAATCAAACTTGGAATACAAACATTAATAGCCTTATCTTTGTATTGACTAAGATCTCTGTTAAATAGACTTTATACTTTAGTTACTAAGTTACTTACATGGTGTTTATTTTTATATTATAGGAAGGCAAACAAGCAGACGGATTTCCTGATGGTGAGAAATTCACGCCACCTAGAGACACCAAAGATGGTAATGGTGCGTTGCCAACCTGAAGTCAAGATGTTAGGCCTCGAGCAAAAGTAAGTTTACCGGCTACCTTACTCTCCGAACCGGAACACGTCATGACGTTATGGCGGCAGGAATAGGTAAGGCGGTGGTACCAATCCGGGCGAGTCGCTGCGAAACTCTCCCACCTAGTCAGATGTAACGGTGTTAGTGATGATAAGCCTATGCTCGCCTTTTACGAGCTGCCTGGCAAGAAAGGATGGTCTATTCTGAAAAGGAGCCCGGACCAACACGGGGAACTGCTGGTACTTTAATGCTATTCTGTGGTTATGGTCGATTCAAATATTTTATTTATACTGCCTTTTTTTGAAAAATTAGACAAATAGATACACAAAAGTTTAATCTTATATATCATGTATGTATTATCATGTTATCATGTATTAAAGAAGCATTATAAAAATGTAGTTTTCTTAAGAGTGCCAATAAAAACTACAATAACTTGAAATTTGAAGAGATAAGTAATTGTACATTTTTAAAAGTAATGTTGCTATAAAGCTGTTTAAAAATAATTATATAAATTAAAACTGACTTCAAAACTAAGAAGTAAAAATTAAATATAATATTATTTATATACTACCTTTTACTTATATGTGCTGTTTTATTATAGGTTTGAAGTCATTGCCAAGACCTAAACTAATAATTATGTTATAAGTAAGTATTAAATTGGATTGGCACCGACTTCAAACCTATTAGTAAACAGCACTTAAAAGTTGATTATCAGTGATATTAATTTTTCTTTATTTTTTACTTTTTAGTTTTAAAGTCGGTTTTAATTCAGTCATTTTCATGTAATAATATTTAATTTATTGCAGATATGATTAAATTTAATAAAAATAAATATCGGGATAGATGAAAATAGGTAAAAAATGCTTATAAAATAAAAACTAATCGGCCTACCTTAAATATTTTTTTTTATGGGACCAATCAGAAACTATTCCGCATCAAACAAAAAAAAACCTAAATCGGTTCAGAAACCTCGGATAAATCGGTGTAAATATATAAAAAAAAATTACCGGTTGAATGACCTCCTCGTTTTTTATAAACTCGGTTAAAACTACAATAACTTGTTCATTGATTTGTTGATACAAAAAAAATAAAAGTAAATAACTAACATTTCAAATAATTCAGTAAACGTGGTTTTAATTTATTTTAGTTAAGTAACTTAAGTTTAAGTTTTAGCCCTGATGATGCTGTATAAGCGAAACCGGTAGGCTATTAATTACAAAGTAATAAATTATAAGCGAGTAAAACAGTACAAGTGTTTCTTTTTTTAAAAATATGAATATTTGGAAGTTTTACTAAGTGCCGACGATGGAAATTATCAAATATATTTTAGTCATATTGTTAGTCAAATATTGGGGCAAATATTTTTTAGTCGAGAAACTAAAAACTAACTTGCGTTCATTCGCCATTAATATTGACGATACATGTAATTGTTAATAAGAAAAATATTATCTTATAAAACAACTATACATAAAACTTGATGGTGTTCCATATTGAGAGAATATCTCTTGTAGAAGTAATTCGTTATCGACGGTATATGTGTTTTTTTAATTTTTTTTTTATAACATTGGAAGGCAAACAAGCAGACGGATTTCCTGATGGTAAGAAATTTTGGCCGCCTAGAGACACCAAAGGTGGTAATGGTGCGTTGCCAACCAGAGGCCGGGATGTTAGGCCTCGAGCAAAAGTAAGTTAATCGGCTACCTTACCCTCCGAACCGAAACACGTTATGACGTTATGGCGGTAGGAATAGGTAAGGCGGTGGTACCAATCCGGGTGAGTCGCTGCGAAACTCTACCACCTAGTAGGATGTCACGGTGTTAGTGACGGCAAGCTTATGCTCGCCTTTTACGAGCTGCCTGGCACAGGAAGGCAGATGGTCTATTCTACAAAGGAGCCCGGACCAACACGGGGAAAATTTCAATGTGTTATTTTAACCCTTAGTGACAACTCGAAATAAATTTGACACGATTTTCACTTAAAGGTCAATCTGAACCCCGTGTACAACAATACATATATATTTTAAAACTAGTGAACCCAGCGAACATATTGATTGACATCAACAGCTACTGACAGTTTGTATGGAAAAATAAAGTACCGTTTTTCCCATTCATACAAATTTTCCGGTTTTCACTTCATAGCAACCTTCTCTTGACAATAACCAATAGAACAAAATATTACCAAAATTGGTCCATCCTTTCAGACGTGATGCGACGACCACGCGAAATGGAGATTCATTTTTGTAATGACTTCCCCTAATGACTGCCCATCGGTTTTGCACATTGTGCGCGCAGTACTCTATCAATATCTTGCTGTGATGTTATTTTACCACTGCGATATCTCCTTACGTATTTATTTGAATCTATTGATGTTAAGGAAAATTTTGTTTTAAATTAAATACTTGTGACGAATAACGTATTTATTTGGATAAGGATTAAAAAACAATATATATAAAAAGCACCTTCGCTAATAATGTACTATTTTAGAACAGATTTAGTTAGCATAAAAAAGGCTATAATGTGCAAACCTTAGAAAATGGACATAATATGGTCTTATATGTTGCAATTTTGGCGCAAAACGGGTGCTAAGAATAAACGAGCCGCAGTCGTCTAGGACTAATTGTTCAAAAAATTGTTTTTAAAGTTAACAGGGTCTCATGGACCAATGAGTAGTAAACAAGGGTTTCATGCCTGAATATTCACATTACGTTGAAATAGTAATCAAACTAAATTCTTTACATGAAATATTTAAAGGACACAACTATGTCTATTTGTATGCAAGATACATAACACGAAACGAATGTTATTAATTTTTTTGTCGGTTTGTCTGTTTATCTGTTCACTATTCAAGCGAAAACTGCAAAATAAATTTTAACCAAACGTTGTAACAGATTCTAATATGAATTTCTTTAACTAAGGGAAAACATTTATTTCACACTAGTTGTTGTCACTGCAATGCCCAAAATGCATGGTTAATTGCCCCACAAGAACATCCTTTCCAAATAAAAAAATCATATGTTTTAATCCAAGTTACCCTCTTTGCGTGTCCTATATTTCATAAAAATTGGTTCAGCAGTTTTTGCGTGAAAGTGTAAAAAACAAACTTGGGCATAATTATAACATTAGTAAGACTAGTAAACTAGAAAATTTACTTCAATGCGTGTACGAAGACATCTAATATGATATGTTTACAATCACACGCCTTACCCCTTCTTTACAGAAAAAAAAATCTTCAATATTAACCACACAAATATTTTTCCCACTTTATTGAAAAATGGAACACGTATTTAACGAAGTTTCTCGCATATAAACTCGCACAAAACGTGTAAGAACCACTTTGGCAAAATCAATGGTCGGTAAAAATCCATTTCTACAGGTACGACGAAGCTAAAAATAAAAGATATGGCGTAATACGTATAGGAGGATGGGCAGAGACTCCGGCGTAAATTCCCTGCATACAAGTGCCCCACTATCCAGCTGAAATCTCGCCTCTATGCGGTAATTCCCAGTTGAACACTGAAAAGTCGTAAATTTGCATGGACCCCGTCAGGAAAGAGGGTGCTCTGCATTTCGAATTTATACCACGCCATTTTATGGTGCGCGATTTGCGAACGGGATTTTTAACAACATGTTAAAATTTACATTTTATATAGACGTGGTTTATTACAACCGAGATCACAGGGGATTTTATTGGTTGCAGAGAATTCTAGAAATTTCGCTGTTCGTGTAAAGTGAGAAAAATCGGGCGCCATCTTTATTTGAAAAATCGAGCGCCATCTTTATTCAATTTTAAATAAAAATATGTAAATTACTCTATTTTGCGTGGTCGTCGCATCACGGTTGAACGGATGGACCAAATTTTTCTTTTTTTTTTTGGTTGAATCAGTTGCCGGAAGCTCCTTTAAAGAAAATATCGGGGAAAATGGGAAAATAATCCATACAAACTGTTGGTTGCCGTTTATGTCAAGCGATACGAAGTTCACCAGGTCGCCTAGTAGTAAACATATATGTAAATGTCTACATTTTGCGTGGTGATCGCGTCATTTTTAACCGAGTTTCCAAAAAAAAAAAACGAGGAGGTTCAGCCGGTATATTTTTGTCATGTATGTATACTCATTTCTCCGAGGTTTCTGAATCGATTTACGTAATTATTTTTTTGTTTGATGCGGAATAGTTTCGAATTGGTCCCATAAAAATTTTAATCTTTCAAGCCAATTAGTTTTTTATGAGCATTTTTATCTACTTTTTCTTATCCCGATGTTTATTTATGTTAAATTAAATAATATCAGCAATGAACTATAAAGTATTAAATAAAAATAATTACGTTAAAAAACCGACCTCCAAAGTAAAAAGTAGTAAAGATTTAATGATTTTACCTATAATTTATATGTTCCCTTTATTTATAGGTATGAAACCGGTACCAAACCAATTTAATATTACTAGTTTAAGGCTTGACACCGACTTAAAAACTTTTAGTAAATTGCACATATTATAAACAATAGATAGTTTATAATTAATACCAAATCTTTATTATTTTTTACTTTTCAGTGTTGAAGTCAGTTTTAATTAACGTAGTTATTTTTTTTATTTTTATTTCAGATTATGAAATACTCTTCTTCGCCCTAAATTAGTTTTGATAGTATCATAAAGATATGAGTGTCATACGTATTGTTATCCATTGTATGTACTAATTCCAATAATATTATTCAAAAGAATATTTAAATGACTTTCAAAAAATTATATTTGAATTAAGTTTAATGTAAATTGTAATAAATATATCACAGTATGATTACATACTATAGTTGTTTACCTAGTATCTGTTTATACGACCAAAGTCGCTTCCGTTTAAATTTAACCTAACGCCTTTGTACTAAAAGCGATTAGCTTTCTAGCACTTGGCTAGCCGCTGCCGCGGCACGCTCGCTTCGGTCGTTCGGCTTGTGCGTTGTCTTTCATGTTCTAACCTAACCTAACCAAAGTATACAGCTAAACCTATTGATAATTTAGTATAAAACGAATTTATGTTTTTTTTCCAAAAGGTATTTTTAATGGAAAATGATGTCATGGCTTGTAATAATACGGCTTACGATCATGCTAGCAGATGATATTATTGAAATTGATTATATGAAAAACAAAGTTTCTAGCACGTGACTAACATAGTAAACAATAAGTATGACATATGAAATTATGAGAAACAATATTATGTCTGTTGACCATTACAGCAGATTAAATTATGGCAAATGAAATTCTGGCAAGTGGGTGTAACCATAATAATTTACGGCACAAACAGCATACAACAACAATAACAAAAACAGGGATGTAATCGGCCTTCCGTATATTTATTTTAAGTTATAATACATAACAGAGCCCTTTAATCATATATTGATAAATACTGCTAGAACAGTGATGCTGGTTAAGTATTTTAGTTAGAAATTTTAACATAGCCAATCACGTGACAGCACTTGGACCTCCTGCAGTTACATAATATTATAGAGACAAAACGAAAATGTTGACAACATGGCCTTTCTTGTCAAATATTGATCATCTATTTAATTTGTATCTTATTTCTATATCTTGTTTTTATTCAAGCTCACAAACTAGTTTTCACGATTTTTAAAAGCTATTAATAATTCGTCATACGACCGATCTATGGTAAGATTTGGTTAAACTCTGCGAAATGAAACTCAGTGCTATTTTTGAATTATCACCAATTGTTTTCTTCACGAAGCAGAATTTCGTTACGTGCACCCTTAAAATACATCATAAAACATCATCATTCAAAATTGAATCAATAAAAACCTCAGTATTAAAACATGTCATCTAAAAGAAATCGATTCTTGAATCTCGAAAATATTTGAATTGAAAATATTAAAACGTTGAAGATTCTAGTTATTTATTCATTAGAAACAATGCCAACTAAAAATCCATCAGAGGATAATCATTCAAAGTCCGTAATATTTAAATGAAAGATTAATGGATATAAGTTTTTAATTTTATTTCTAGCGCCGCCCAGGCTTTATTGATAGTGGAAGATTAGTTGCTAGCAATTGGCAACCCGATTGAAATTATTCATTCTGAGTCTGCATTGCCAGTAATGGTAATATTCAGTTATCCATTCCGAGAGTAAGAGCAGGAAAAATGGGAAAGATGATTATTTATTAAAATTACAATGTACAACTATTCCTTTTTTATGGTAATAGACAGCGAACAAGCAAATGTCTCTTCTGATGGTATAAGACAACCACGGCATTCAGACACGTTGATGATGTGGCTATGTTGCTGTCCTGTGGCTGGAATGTTAGGTCTATTATTCAAGTCTACCCTCTGGACTCCCTCCTCCCAACATTAAGAGGCCAGAAATTGCTAAGGCGGTAGATTCCTACCCGGGCTAGTTGCTCCATAGCATTCTACCACCAGGTAAAGTCTCATTGATAATGACCCATGTAACCTATAACCTGGTTCTTATCAAGTGCCACGCAAGAAGGCGTGTTTATTCTACGAAAGGACCCAGACCAATATAGGGTAAATATATGCATGATTAGTAGGGGAGCCTGGGATGCTAAATATCTAGTCACTCCAGTTTAATTTAGGTTAGGCTACCTTGTCTATTAGATGATGTAGAGTAAAAACAGTTACTAAGTTTTTAAATTTAGCGGTACTTGTATCATCTACAAGTATATAAATTACAAACCCTTAATCCTACACAAACGCATTGGATTTTAATAGTGTACATGCCTTAGTTCTGTAAACGGAAATATGAGACAAGTCGCCGTGGCTAATAAATAGATCATTTGTTTTTTGAAAGTTTCTGATTCTGAACTTTCCACTCCAATACTTCTTACTCAGTCAGAAAATTTGAAAATGCTCATAATGGCACCCAATAAACCAACCTTACTATAATCTGTCATGCTTGAGTACTGTTTAAAAAAAATGGTAACAAAAAATGGGACAAACTGCCCACACGCGTACCTATATATGGAGATTGATATACAAAAATATGAATTTTTAATTTAATTAAATGGTATAAATTGGTATCTACCAGATATTTATACCTTATGATCAGTCGTACTCAAGTAACTACAAAAATCGCTTGTTAGGCTCCCCTACTGTATGCAGAACAATTTGATGGACTTATATTTTGTTAGTGTTAAGGAATATGTTACTTTTAATTATTATTAAAAAAATATATTACCTACTCGGGGCATACAATCATACAGTAACTAATAATTGTAATATCTTTTTATTATATCAGTGGGCTTAAAAACCTTAAAAGCTGTGTTTAGGTATACCTTACATTATTAATAGCACAATTAATACCAGCGTCGAGACTTATCCTTTGGGTTGAAGTTTAAAATAAAAAGAGACTTTTTAGTACATACCTTAGTGGAGAGGACTTCGGAGTGGCTATCCCGAAACTCATGAGTTTGAATTTGCAAGGTCGTTGGGTGAAGCACGCTTGGCTATCCAAAACGTATTCCGTAGGATCATCATATTCACTGCTTTTTACCGTACTATCTCGAATAAATGTTTCCTGGAATAGATTGTCAATTGCTTATAAAAAATAGCATCAAAAGCAGTTTACAGCCAATAAATTTTAGAAAATCATACAATTTTTGTCATAATTTATTGACTTCACTTATACTTTTCACATTATACTTATTATTATATTTTATCCAACTGGTTTCGCTATTTAAACATCATCAGGGCTATAACAGCTGAAGTTCTGATGAAAATAATCCCTATTAATGTTTATGCTGAAACTGACGGAATTTAAATAAAAATTGCTTAGTACACAAACTAGAATTGACTGGGTTGGTTTTCTCCCCAAAATGGGGTAATTTTTCCTTAACTAACGACTATTAATGTTGATTATAAAATTAAATTCTAATATTAATTAATGTTTTAAAAATGTAAATCATACTAAAATTAATTATCCTAATCGTAAACCTAGTCATAAAATAAAACAAAAAGAACTCCCTTGCTAAAAATGTCAAATCACGACGCTGTACAACAATAAGCATATTGAAAAACTAAAAACAAAAAATGATTTCAAAAAAATAATAATGAAATATCGAATAAAAACGTTATACATTACAAAATTAAATTCAAAATATATTAGAAATATGTGAAAGGAAACGTCAAATGATTGAGTCAAAATAAACATAACATATTTATTGACATATTATACACATTTTATATTATGTTGTATATTACGTTATATTTTATATAATGTTTAACATAAAACATATGTCATAATATAATATAAAAAAAACATAGTATTATTATGAAATGTGTACATTTTATATTAATATTATGTTTTTTTATATTATATTATGACATATGTTTTTTGATATTATATTGTGTCAAAAATGTGTTTGACATATTATGTCATTATAAACATATACTTATATACGTATATGTTTATTCTGTCAGAATTAATTACTACTAAACAATTCTACAATCATAGAATTTATTAAATTTAATTATTTCTATATGCAATCTAGACCCTAAGAAACATATTAGGTACTGAGAAATTATTAAGATCCAGTTTAAGATCATCATCATCATTACAATTTAAGATCATTTTTCTCTCTGTAAGGAATCGAGTTTCCTGCCTTGGCTACAAAAACGAAGGGCCTTAAAAATATTTGATGGACCTTGCTTTAACAAATGCTTAGCTAAAGCAGAATCCTCCTTACTTACCCGGTGGTTGCAAGCGTCCAGAATAGTTTTTACAATCAATTCCGTCCAATTTTATTAACGGATTGTTAAAATTTTTATTTCTTAAAAATATAAACATTCCACTGAAATCTTTGGATCGATTTTGTTATATGTAAATATCAAGAACACTGCGTAAATTGGCGACATTTAAATATTGAAAAAACGAACGAAACCGTGTTTAAGCAACTGTCGAATGTAGTCTGTCTTACGAGCATTTCCTCACAACATCGTGAGCGTAGGATGAATTTTCAAACCAACTTTCAAACTTTCGTTTGAAATACCTCAGTGTCTCAAGACAAAAGTCTTTAACCAGTGATGACCTACGGCACCGAGACGTGGTCTCTTAGTGTGAGCCTGATAAACAAGCTCAAGGTTGCACAGCGAGCTATGGAGCGGGCTATGCTCGGGGTTTCCCTGCGAGATCGATTCAGAAATTAGGAGATCCGTCACTGAGTTTTTTTTTCATACAATTAATTTCTTTTTTTGAAATTTTGGTTTTAATTTTCTTTTCTTTTTTTTGACAAATATCGTATGTGTAGCGTACTGTTAAATAAAGATAGGCAATTGTTAGGCGCGAACATTGCAGGGTTCATATCAACGAGCGTCAGTTTTACCAGAAATAACCCAGCTGTCACTTTTCGTGAAACTGTTTTTTGGCGACCGATACGCTTCTAGGAACTTTACGTTCACTGGCATTTTGGTACGTCCATTTTGTTTGAATTTGACAACCCAGAGTTTGCATCAAAATAACTGTATACTTCTATAACTTCGGACGTAAATTCGATCATCATCTGTGACTACATCTAAATAATTTCATTGACTCAATGTGAAAAATGATATCACAAGTTTAATAAATCAAAACATTTAGTTGTACATTCTCTGGGATTTCTTCATCAGATTCAGACTTGACTTAAGACTACTATTTCACTACTACTTTTTAAGACTTGGCGTCAATGGGACCACCTCGGAAGTACTCTCTTGAACAACAAAGGATGACAGAGAATTCAAGTAGATGGATTTAAGTCCTTTTGTGAGATACGTAAAAATTAACTTGCCTAAAAGAAAAAAGTGTAACCTTCTCATGTTTAAAGTATTACGTTTTGTCACATTAGTTTCAAAGAAAAGATATTGTTTTTGTTCCTATCAGTGCTAGCCGACTAAAAAGATTTGAAACTGCCTTATTGGAAAAATTACCAATGTTGCCCTATCATGATGATCCAAATGAATTATATAACTCGCTGTTTACATTAATTCAAACTGTTCATCATCAGATATTCACACCTAAGAAAATGTCAATCAATACTAATCGAAGAGCTTTTAGTAAATGGGCAACATTGGGAATTTACAAAAATAGAAAAAGATTATTTGAGTTGTATAATGAAAGAACATACAGTCACACCATTGCATTTAAAGAATATGTAAAAAAATATTCAAAAAATTTCAAAAAGGCTTGTACCACTGCTAAATCCATGTATTTGAAAAATACTATTAAACAATCTTCAAATAAAATAAAAACTACATGAAACATTATCAATTGTGAAACCGAGAAAACCAGAATGTTTAATAACGACTACAGTTTGAAAATTGACAATGTGGACATAAAAGGTGAATTGGACGTTGCAATGCAGTTTGAACATATTTTCACCAATATTGTAGCAGAAACTACTAAGGTTCTTAACTTTTCACCAATCATTGCAGAATCATTATTGAAGCAACATGTAACAGAGTGTAAAAATAATTTTGAATTTTCGTTTGTTGATAAAAATGACACTATAAAAGTCTTTAAATCGCTAAAAATGAAGAATACTTTAGATTTATGGGGTCTTCTCTAAAAATAGTTGCTTTAGTTATTAATATAGTTGCTCATTATGGCTATAATATTTAATTGTTGTGTTTCAAATGGCATTTTTCCTGACTTAATGAAAATTAGTAAGGTTATACCTCTATTTAAATCTGTAAGTTCGTCTGATCCCATCAAGTATCGACCTATCTCCGTAAAGGGTAGGCACCCTTAGTAAAATATTTGAAAAAATCATACTTAATCAAATGTTATTACATTTTAACGTATTGGGTTTATTTCATAACAAATAATTTGGTTTTACAAAGGGTAGGTCAACAGTCGATGCTGGTGTTGAATTGTTAAAGAAAATTTATGAAGCCTTGTAGGACTCTCAGAATGCACTCGGTGTGTTCTGTGATTTGTCCAAGGCATTTGATTGCGTTAACCATGATACTCTGATCAGGAAACTTAGCCATTATGGATTAAAAAATAAGTCACTCGATCTTCTGATTTCTTATTTGAGCGGGAGAATTCAGAAAGGCGTGATTAATGGTATGAAATCGACAGGTGCTCCTGTTACCATGGGTGTCCTCCAGGGCTCCATTCTGAGACCATTTTTGTTTCTTATATACATAAATGACTTGCCTTACTACGTAAGGGATAATCATGGAATAGTGTTGTTTACGGATGGCACTTCACTATTATTTAAAGTGAAAAGACAACTAGATAAGTATGACGAAACGAACGATGCTATTTCTAAAGTTGTACACCGATTCAATGTAAACAATCTCTTTCTAAATGAAAAAAAAACTAAGTGCACCAAATTTTCAATGCCTAATGTAAGGCAAGTAGATACCAATGTACAACTCAATGGGAACAAACTAGACCTAGATTATATAAACTAGACCTAGATAATAGATTCCACACATTTTTAGGAATCACTGTAGATAAAAAGTTATAATGGGGCCTGCACATTGCAAAACTTGCCATAAAATTGAGCTCAGCAGCTTACGCTGTTAAGAAAATAAGGCAGTTAACAGATATCGAAACCGCTAGAATTGTTTATTTTAGTTATTTCCACAGCATCATGTCTTATGGCATTCTTCTCTGGGGAAGCTCGGCCGAGATAAACACAATATTTGTCTAGCAAGAGAGGGCTATACGGGCAATTTATAACCTAGGCCCTTAGGCCTTGAAAGCTTAATATATGTCTATAAAAATATAAATTTGTTTAAGAAAAATTGTGATGTACATGCTGTAAACATAAGGAATAAAACAATCTTGTTGTGCATAAGTCTCGTCTCCACAGTATCAGTTATTCTTTCACGGGCCAATGTATACGTTTTTACAATAAACTTCCCGAGCATATTAAAGACTTACAATTTAATAAATTAAAAAAAATGAATTAAGATTAAGTTGTATGGTAAGGGTTATTATAAAATTTCAGAATATTTAGAAGACAGAAATGCTTGGGATTAATTGCTCCTCATTCCAATAATAAACTTTTGTAAATTAGATTTATAAGAAAAAAGACAAGCCCGCTGGGTTTCTTTTGCCGGATTTTCTCAGTGCGTGGCCGCGTTCCGATCCGGTGGTAGTTTTTAGAAAATATATAGACGCGTTACAAGAATCTTTGTACAGATCTACGTAATAAAAGCTTTTTTCAATTTCAATTGCAATTGATTCTGTTGCGCTAATATACTAATTTTAAGCTACCGCTATTTTCTTTCAACGGTAGCACTAGAAAGAAACTAAAAAGGATTGTGTAGTTTTACGAAACCACGGTAAAAGTGAAACTTGATCTACAACGATAAACTATAGACGCCGCCATATTAGCCTCGGCTACACGCGACATGCGACACAGAAAAAAAATTGAGATGATGTAATAAAAGTTTCACGTTAAAAATATACGTTTAGCTGTCAGCTTAATTTTGACATTTACATCTGTTCATCGGATAACATTGATTGAAAACGTCAAGAGATGACATGTTCAGAAAAATCTGTCATGTCAATAATGTTCCATCTTCTATTTTTGTTTTATTGGAAAAACATATCAAACATTTGAAATATGTAATAGTTTAGTTCATGTTAATCAGATTAACCACCAATAACATAAATAAATGCAAACATTATGCGTCATGGTTTTTGCGATGACACCGGAACCTTAACTTAAGAATCAGCTTGCAATTCGGAATAAAGATTTCGCCAGGCCATTTTCGCTTCGAATAAAGCAGCTGCTGTTTTTACCTGTAGGTAAATATGTGACTCACATCAGATAGTATTCTTGACTCCAAGTGCAGATTTTGAGCTGGTTCTGCGATTCTCTCTACAATGAGGTACGCTGCGAGGTTCGCGGTGTAAGAACAAACCAGAATGAGTGCAAAGAACCACCATACCGTACCCACAATCCTCCCTGACAATGACCTGCACAAAAAAAATTAGTTCACGATTCATTATCTATCATTGCTTTACAAGTATTACAACGTGGACTTTATTGATTTCCTTATCCAATAAGTCAATTACCTATATACTAATACGTGAAGCAAAAACTTTGTACTCCTTTTTCGAAAATTGGGCTGACGGAGGAGCACAAAATTAGGCACACTTCTATATTATGCCTAGGTGAAGTGCAGGACGCTAATATTTGTCAATAATACTGCTTATAAAGTACATTAAATCAATAAATAAAAAATTACCCACACTACAATGCATTCGACACACACAATCAAATATATTGATGTTAACGATAAAAGATTACAGATGGCGCACCACATAGTCTGTAAACAAAGTAGTTGGTCCTAAGAAATTAAGATGGCGTTCTTATCACCAAGATAGAAAAAATTATTATGGTTGAATTTCGAACAAAGGGTGAAATAAAACTACATCTATTCTGTCCTATGCAGCAAATTGCTTATCTATTCCTTGACAACAATAACTATCTGGTAGGTAGAGAAGCTGGTAGATTTTGCAAATAAAACCTACTATACTGGCCACAGAACAGCAGCACATTTATAAAATCTTTGGTGTCTAGTCACTGTTGTCTCTTCCCATCAGGATAGCCATATTCGCTGTCTCATTTATTAAGTAAAAACTTCTTTATCGGCGTTGCGCACTTTTTTGAATGGGTAAAAACTTCTAAACATGCGTCAGATCGTCAGAATGTAAGATATCAGATGTATTGATATGAAAATAATGTTTGTGCATAAATGATAGTACTTTTATACTGATAATTAAAGCAATTCGTGCAAAATTATTCCCTAACTAATCCAAAATATCAAAAATGCACAACGTTAACATTCAAGTTATCACTTCTGCTGGCACTTCCGGAGTGCAACCCGTCGTTTTTTTAGCTTAGGCATCATTGTCTACCATTGGTGTTATTAATTTGCATCAAACTATCATCATATTGCATAAGTGCTTCAGAAAATTACCACCATTATGCAACTCTTTAATATGCATAGGAAATAAATAAAACTGAAAAAACCCGCCGCCAAAATTCATTAATACCTTAACAAATATTAAACTAATATTTCTCCTTCGCTATTCATTTGATGAAGTGCACGGTACACGCGTGTTTTAACAGAGAGGAATTTAATCTAGGGCTCCTCTTCAAGAGCATAACCAAATTTAAACTATTAGTCCTTATTAGTGACGTTCATATAAAGTTGCTACGTCGGTGCTGTGTTCACGTAAAATGAAGAGGAATTTACAACTACACATGGACGATATTATTATAAATTTATTATGGCTAACTATACCAGAGACTTAGTCCGCCCCAGTATGCAATTAATGGCAACCAGTTTTAAATTAGTTAATAATAAATAAGTATGTATTCCTGCACAAATTACACAAATTAATCTAGCCCCAAAGTAGCAAATTATATGGTTGTGATAAGAAAATTAATGATTCTTATGTAAGAGTATTTTATTTATTTAAATTCGTTGATACACGTAGGTATGTTTTTTTATATGATAAGAACAAGCTTACGACTCTCCTGATAGATATTATTCCATAGATTACCATAAATATTGTAAGTGCCGCCACCGCCTTACCTATTCCTGCCGCCATAACGTCATGACGTGTTCCGGTTCGGAGGGTAAGGTAGCCGGTAAACTTACTTTTGCTCGAGGCCTAACATACTGACCTCAGGTTGGCAACGCACCATTACCATCTTTGGTGTCTCTAGGCGGCGTGAATTTCTTACCATCAGGAAATCCGTCTGCTTGTTTGCTTTCCTATAACATACAAAAAAAAGTGCGTCACTATCCTGTTACCGGGATATTAGGACTATTATAATTATTGTGCAAGTCTACCGGCTACTCTACCCTCCGGACCGGAACACGAAGATTTTGTTATGACAGCAGGACGACGACGATGTCGTCATGTGTGTACATTCATGGCTATTTTAGCTATTCATACCTTTTAGTTTTTAAATTAGAATATAAAAGTTTAAATATTATGTAAAAATCCAATGTTTCCATAATTTTCTATGATTTTTATATATTATTTTTGCTATCTGTTTTCTCCTATGATGTATTGATGCACCCCCACAACCCTCGACTCTGCCTGCTGGCTGACTAACACAGAATACTGTATGGATTATATAAGTCATCCTTTATACAGTATTTGTTCACAAAAAAAACATTAAATAAATAATAATAATAATAATAACATTTATTTGCTCAAATAGGGTAATGAGGATCTTAGATACAAAACAAGTTCTTAATCCTATTTTACCAAAAAGTTGGCATGCAAATATTTTGAACCACTTATTCATTGTTAGGAACTGTAGTTACATATTAAAAGTATTTCATCGTTAAATTAAAAATTTTATGTTCAAATTATTAAAATATTTAATTCCAATTGTAATAAAATAATAATAAATAATGTCCAATATAATAGTCACTAAAAATATTTTTAATTAAACAAATGTCAATTTATGTAACAAAATTAAATTAATAATAATGTTAGACAACGACACTTAAGCATTATCATGCTCTACAGTAGGGCCACCCTAATAAATACTGTAATACATGCGCTATTTAACTATTCAAATTCAAAACTGTTCTCGATCATTCTACGGTGATCTTATATAAAAACGTCCCAGGTAATGTTTTCCATTCCAAGCTAAAATGAATGTGATTCTCCAGTGATTGCCACAGTTAGAATTCATTCTGTCCACGTATTTCATGTTGTCGCATTTGTTCTCGCAATGAAATGGCACAAATAATAGTAAATTTAATGACAGTAGACGGTGTTTGTCATAAGAATTATTATCCATTTGACCGCCTCGTTGGTCGAGTGGCTAGCCTAGTCGCCTAACTAAATCGACCAACTGCGAGGCTCGGGTTCGATTCCTGACGGGGGCACGCATTTGTGTGATGAACATTTAGATGTCTGCATTTCCGGGTCTGGGTGTTTATTAAATGTATTCTGGTATCTATTTAAGTATTTCTATGTCTTAGTCAAGTTGACTAACACCCATAACACAAGCATATAATTTGCTTACTTTGGGGTTAGATTCAATTTGTGTGACTTGTCCAGGGATATTTATTTATTATTTTGTTGATAGTGTAAGCTTAATAATGTATTAAAAGGTGAAATAGTGTAGATATTGAAACATTACTTTGTAAAATACAAGCTTCCTGCCTTTGCTTCAAAAACATTCCTATTATAAACCTTCCTCTTTACTTTATTTATTAAAAAAATGCATAGAAATCCGTTACGTAGTTTTAAAAATTTAAGCATACAAACGACATAGAGATAGAGGAAGCGACTTTGTTTTATACTATGTAGTGATATAGTCTAGATTTGGACACATTTCAGTAAATAAACTCTACCACATTATTGGTAGAAAAACTTTTATATGTAATTGGTGTAACACAACTGAAGGTTTTATTCACATTTTGATGAATCTGACATTAATTCTGAATGAAGACATTATACAGGGTTAATTTGAAAGAACCGGGTAAATTTTAATATATGGGGGTAAAGAATAAATGGTTATGCATTTTAAATATGATTGTCGAATAATGATTTTAAATATTTACTCTCATAAACATTCATTTATAACAGTTGCAGTCCATTGTCACGCTATGTTGTATTAACTACGAGCCATGACGTCACTAGCCTGAGATTGTAACTGTGTTCGGTGGGAACCAGTTTTATGCTTTGTTTACAGATTTGCTATTTTTAGTTTTTTTCATAAATCGAAAGTGTTATCGATTCCGAACAGTTTCTATAAATGTGGCTGATGGTTTAGATGTTACCCCTGTTTATATATATAGCTATAGCTATATCGATGTAGCTATAGAAATAAGTCTGGAATCAAGAGAACTGAATTTAGAAAGGGCAAGAAAACGTTTTTACCTTAATACAGTATTGTGTAAGTATTAGAGGTTAAGGTGATAGAAAAGTAACGTATTTCCCTGCTAAATACGTAAAATTACGCATAGACATAATATTATGTAACCTAAAAAGTATATTTCGGATTTCGATAAAATTTAAATGGCGGTTGCCTTTTGTGCCTGAAGCCTTTAACAGACAAATGTTTCACTTGAGTAAGTATGGGTCCAAGGCATTCACATTTCTTACAGTTTTAGCAATTTTTTTACAATTTTTTTTTCCATCTTCCATATCTATGTTTTAAATTTAAACGAGAAACTCGTTAACTTTTCTTTCCGGTTATCAAAATGTGCAAATCGCTCACTAACCATACAACCATACAACAAGTCTTGTTAAAATAAGGAAAACTACAAAATGCTTATTTTAAAAAACACCAAGTATCACCATTTTGTTGCGTTCGCACTAACCTTTTTTTATGATATTGGTAGGCAAACAAGCAGACGGATTTCCTGATGGTAAGAAATTTACGCCGCCAAGAGATAACAAAGGTGTTAATGGAGCGTTGCCAACCTGAGGCCGGGATGTTAGGTCTCGAGCAAAAGTAAGTTTACTGGCTACCTTACCCTCCAAACTGGAACGTTATGGCGGCAGGAATAGGTAAAGCGGTGGTACCAATCCAGGTGAGTCGCTGCGAAACTCTACCACCTAGTCAGATGTCACGGTGTTAGGGACGGTAAGCCTTTGCTCGTCTTTTATGAGCTGCCTGGCAGGAAGGCAGATGGTCTATTCTTCAAAGGAGCCCGGACCAACATTTTAAATTATCGCTATCATACGTTTAGTGCTGTTAGATTAGTTTTCACATGACATTTCTAGGGATTTGAAAACTATTCATCGTAACTAGTATACTAAAAACGCCACGAATTGACATGTCCAGACTAATCTGACATACGAGTATTTAAAATGTTCTTTTCTTTTTGTTTCACTGCAAAAAGCCGATACGCAAAAGCACCGACTATTTTGAAAAATTCAAGTCCGATTTTGCGAAATTAGTTGATAGTTTAAAAAAAAATACCTTCACGCCCATATCCCCGAAGTAGGAAGGCAGAGGCGCAACCAGGGCAACCACGTCTAGCCGAAGACACTAAGTCCCCAACCGGGCCACATATCCAATCCCGAGCAACATTTTTTTATTAGAAAATTAGTAAAACCTAATTTTCTTTTTGTTGCCCGACCCGGGATTCGAACCCGGGACCTCAGGCAGTGAAGTCCAACAACTAAACCGCTAAACCACAGAAGCGATAGTTTGATGCAAATAAAATAAACTTGACAAATTGCAGATGCTTACGCCCATGGTACTCGTAAGTAAAAAAACTTATACACTTAAACCATAAAAAATATGTTTAAGATTTTTATTACTTACCTTGGCACAACGTCGCTTCCTTGTTGCATAAACGATCCCAGAGAGAACCAGAAGGAGTTCCAAATACTAAATTCATTGTGTAAGATTATCTGTAACACAATTATCAGTATTAGGATGAGACGACCCCATCGATAGTGGGAAATCAAAGCATTCAGTGAATTTATCTATTATTGTCAGCAACCACACTGAGTAGAAGAAGTTGTGTCATGTATGGATAACTAACATCGTCTTTCATATTTCTACCTCCAAAAGGCTATTATTATGTCTGAAACGAAGTACTAATACTATGAAGACGAAGCACGTTCGGGGTGTGGGAGGTAGCTGGTAGTAATTGAAGTCCCATTTATTTAACGCTACACCCCATTGCAATCTTTTTTGTTATAGGCCGACATGTTTTTGATGCAATCTTGAAATCCGTCAACCTCGATAGGCTCTTACTTTAAAAAAACATAAACAGAATCATTCGGAATAAGTCTTCACAAAGTTTTATTTAAGACTTATTCTGAATTATTTCCGTTATTTTTTTAGCTTAACTAAGAGCCTGTCCAGATAAAGCGTTTTACGCGTCAGTCTATTCTCACGCATCCACTTGTCTAACATCTAGATACCTCATTTTAGGAGAGACTTTGACTACCTGTCAGTTGACTCATATATAGCGATTGTGTTGTGGTATCCATACCGTAGGGCGTAGAGATAAATGTTAAATAAAGTGAAACTCGATGATTTATTTTGCTACTAAAAAGTTCTGTGTCAAAATAATGAATAAATAAATATATACGTATACATTAATGAATATATAAATTAATATGTACAAATTCATTTTCAATTGATTCGTCAAATGCGAAAAATGCAAAGTTTTTTTGTGGAATTTTCGATTTTCACCATTCGACGGTACTCAAGCCACAACACAACCGCTATATTTGAATCAACTGGCGGGTAGTCCAAGTCCCTGTACTTCATACCAACTTGACGCATCATTGACGCTTATAGCAGAGAGCGATTTTTCCTAGAAAGCGCGTCTCGAGAATTTTATGCGCAGTTCAGGAAATGCAGCATCTATGGACGGGTTTTATTAGCCCAAGTATCTCTGGAATGCGAATGTGACTTCGCACGAGTCGACTCGCGCGTAAAACGCGCTATCAAGGTTAGCTCTTAAATAGTATGTACATAGTAAGTATTATCAAAATGACCTTCAGTATAATGTATAGAAAACCTTATTCTGAATTTTCCTCCTCCGTGAATCTCATTTCACTTATTTTGTAAGGTTTTATGTTGCCAGTAAAGATATAAACGTATAAAGCGTTAAATTACTAGGTCATACTGAGTGCATCATTAAGAAATAAAAGTCGCCATGTTAAGTTTCATGGAAACTCACAATGTTAGAATTGTAGAACTTACTTCATTTGTACTGCTAATTGGATGATCCAAGTGTGTATCCGAGATGGATACGGAACGCCATTCGTGTGGAGAAAATCTTGACACCAAAAATAATACGATGCTCACAGCAAAGAAACTGAATAGTATGCACAACTAAAACAAAACATTAGAATTTGTATTGACTTATAATGTGTGACATTATTTTAATCAGAATTTTTTTTCGAAGTGAAACTTCTTTATCGGTGTTGGAAAAAAATTGAGTGTGACATTCCAGTAATCTTTGTTTTTATCCCTTCCACGCGTGATTCGAAGTATACTTTCTCCAGTGGAGTAGGGATTGGCAATAAACTTTATTTAACCGATTTCTGTAAAGTTGCATATAGTAAATATTTTTTTCAAAAATAACGTCATAAAAAAGTTTCACTTCTTCACTTCTTACGAGTGTACGCTAGTATACGCACACATTTTTTTTATTTAGGGAAAGGACATCAACTCTCTTGAAGGTAAGTGACAACCCTATCCTATAGACAACATGTCTTAGGAAAATTGCTATGTCAGTAAGCATTTGTTAATAATTTACATTTAGAAAAAAATCACTTTACACAGGAATCGAACGCTAAGCTAAGTAACGAAAGCATTATTTCGTTCGCCAGCGAGACACAAAATATGTGATTTCGATAAGCGTCTCAGACGCTTAATTGAATGAAATGAAAATGAAGAAATTTATTTCTTGAAATATTTTAGTAATCTTAGCTTAATTCAACGTATAGGAACTAGAACTGCCAAAAACCACTCTGAACTAAGAACTCACAGAGCGGTTACACGCGCCCGCTGCGGTGGCGGCCTCGTAGGTTCTGTAGAATGTATCTTTATATGCAAAATGTAAGAGCACATTTCACGACGCGTTTTACACCCGCAGCGTTCGCGGTTGCTTGCGGTTCCAGCGGCAGCGGGCACCCTCAGGATTGTATATATTTATGAGCGATGTGACCGCACAAATTAGCGGTCTCGTGAGTTTTGAAATAAAACTGCAGTTCAGCGACCGTCACGGGTGCGTGTAAAAACCGCTTCTTAGTCTACTGTCTATTTATTGTAATGATTTAGCTAAATAAATATTGCGTTAAGGGTTGTCACAAAAAATATTTACCCAAATTTCTTTTGATAGAGGTCGAAGAAAACTAAAAGTTTTTGATGTCTGTTTCGGAGTCTTTTTAAACATTATCGGTGTTTTTACCGATAAAAATGGTTCACTAAAATCAATCACTTTTTCCCTCTCCGGTGTTATAGCTAGGGATGCCACTGCAAAATCTGCTTCCTAAAACAAAAATGGTTATTTAATACAATTTTCCGTGCCATTCCAGTACACAATATCTTTAGATAGATTTTTACCGTAAAACTACGAGTAGAAGTGCAAGTCGGACTCACGCATCGAGATTTCCATAAAATGGTTATACTATAATTTAATAAAAAATCTTTTCACAAATTATCCTTTATTTGCACTTTAAGACGTTGCTTTATAGCAAAATTCAAGATTTCTTCTGAGTTCACGGGAAATACCCTGAAGGTCTTATAGGCAAACAGCATCCAGTGCCAAATATCACGATCCTTGTAGACCTGCTTGGCTTCCTTTACGTTAATATTTATTTAACGCTAATATTTTTTGATAATAATGCTTAAAAAGCACACTAAATCAATTAATAGAACATTACCCACACTACTGTGTATTTGACACCAACAAACATATATATTGATGATAACGATAAAAGATCACAGATGGCGCACTAAAAAGTTTGGAAACAAAGTAATCGGTCGTTACAAATGAATATGGCGTTCCTATCAACAAGACATTAAAATTAATTATGGTCGAATTTCGACCAATGGGCGACCACTGGTACATTAGTATTGTGTATCTGCTTTGCCAAACTTTCATCTGTAGTTCTTTGACACATCAAACTGAAGGAGCAGGCCTTTTCTAATTTTGACACCAATATTGGCAGGTCTGTAAAGACCTTAAAATTTAGCAGCCGATATTATCTGCCACTTCGCAAGGGTTTTATTATGAAAACGTGTGTGTGTGTGTGTGTGTGTGCAAATTTGTGTACTTTACATCAACGTGATGTTCAGCTGAACTTCGTTTTGTCTGTATTCGCCACAGTTGCTTAAGTATTTTTTTTTATAATATTGGAAGGCAAACAAGCAGACGGATTTCCTGATGGTAAGAAATTCACGTCGTCTAGAGACACCAAAGGTGGTAATGGTGCGTTGCCAACCTGAGGCCGCGATGTAAGGCCTCGAGCAAGTCAGTTTACCGGCTACCTTACCCTCCAACCGGAACACGTCAACAGCAGGCATTGACGTTATGGCGGCAGGAATAGGTAAGGCGGTGGTACCAATCCGGGCGAGTCGCTGCGAAACTCTACCACCTAGTAAGATGTCACGGTGTTTGTGACGGTGAGCCTATGCTCGCCTTTTAAGAGCTGCCTGGCAGGAAGGCAGTTGGTCTATTCTACAAAGGAGCCAGGACCAACACGGGGAGTGTAATATTAATCTTAAAGACTGCTTTGTACCTTCGTCAATATTTATAAATGCAATATAAAATTTATGTAAATTTAGCGCAATTCTTCTATTGTTTTTACCAATACGTGATGGATGAATTTCATAAGGTATCTTTACGCCCGTATTCCTGAAGAGGTAGGTAGAGATTCTATCAGGACAAGCCCATGAATAACCTAGGACACTAAAAGTCCCACAATGTCCCAATATCCAATCCCGGGCAACGTTGCTTCTGTGCGAAAAATTGATAACATATTTTCTTTTTATTTCCCCACCAGCGACTTGAACTCGGGATCTCACAAAGTCAAGTCGCACGCTGGACCACTAGACCACACAGGCGACTGAATTTCATTCGAATTATAAATCCACTAATAAACTTGGATAGTTTGAATTTATTACAATATTATACTTGCAATTGTTTGTAAATGGTTTTGATCGTATGGTCGTTAAGGTGAGTTCATTGCACCGTTAACTTCGTTGTAACAATGGTTTTCTATTGGGCGAAGATGCAGCTCTTTGAGAGAGCTCGTTTGTTTTAACACGGTAGATCTAATATCCGGCTTAGTCTTACCCGTATCTAGAAGTTTTAGCCTTTGTATTTGTTCAAATACTACAAAATATTGAAAATTATTGAGTGGAAGGAAAATGGTCACATTCAATCTGAAATAGTGTGTGAAAATAAATTCACTTCGGTACGTTCATGGATGCTTGTTAAACGATTTTCAGTATCCTTCTCGACTCTCGTGTGTGTGTGTGTGTGTGTGTGTGTGTGTGTGTGTGTGTGTTTGTGTATGAAAGTGTGTGTGTGAGTGGCATCATTACTTTTGAACAGATCGAGCGATTTCAATATTTTTTTAAAAACCTGCTATGATGTCCCAGGCTTTTTGACAAAAAATATTTGAGCGTCAGAAGGTATTTTCTATATATTAGGGTTCTCTGTGCAGAATAGGCCTCCTGGATCTCTGTCTGGCAGCTTGTAAGAGCAAGCTAGTTGCATAGGCCATTAACAACAAATCTGTTAACTTTTTCTGAACTTATATTTTGAACGTATATAAAAAGCTTTAAAAAAATAAATGAATTATTGTCACTGATGAATAAACAATCAGGTGGTTAACAACAGCAAATCGGACTTCCTTGAAAAGTCCAGCACAATAGGTAAAATACTACGACATAAAAGTAGCATGTTAAAAAATGATTTTGTTTATGAAAGAGCACAAGGAGTTTATAAATAGAACATAATATAAGCTATAAGTAAGTAAGTGTAAATCAAATGATAAAACTAACAATAACATTAAAAGTCAAAAGCCATTTTTGTTAAGATGTATTTTATTAAATTTACTGAACACTGTCCAAACAATTTTACATATTTTGCAAATAATATACATTGAAAGAAACAAATTATATTTTAATGGGAAAATATTGTTTGACTAGACACAAAATACTATTTTAATATAATTTTTATCCAGCCAAATAAACTTGTTTTTATATGACATATACAAGTGATAACTATATTCTTATTTTTTTAGAAATGTGTTGTAGCATTATCTGCTGCACAAACTACTGACATTTAAACAAATCAAATTAGAAAGATTTGCTCTTTCAAATTAGTTTTCTTTGAAAGTTTTGATCGGTATGCAAATTAATGATATGATTATACATATTATATATGTATACATATTTTTGATATATATACATATTTTTAGACATCACACTGTATCCAGAAGTTAGAGAGAGTACAATTTACAACCTTAGACGCGTTTTCAAAAGCGTGAATCTTTCAAACGATTGACTTAAAGAAAAAAAATTGATTGAAATATATTTAAATACCTTGCATGTTTATTTTTTAATTTTTACTGTTGACGTCACCACGTCTTAAATTAGGTTGTAGCTCGAAGTCACACTTGAAAAAGTGTAACGGTGAGCGGGCGTCTGTTACGATGAGTTACCGAGCGAGAGAGAGGCCCGCGGGACGGGCGAATGCCTTGCGTCTCTCTCCCACTCAAACATGATCGGTCCAAATCTTTTTTGATTTTACATAGTTAATATACCTAAATAACTAGTAATATGACTGACAAAAAATTTAAAAATTATAACTTAGGTTCTTATTGTTTTATTATTTGTTCGTTATAGCAATAAAAATATTTCTATTTTAAAAACAAAATTAAAAAAATGAAACAAAATATTTATATTTTAAAAAATATCTGGAATGAAAACAGTTTAATAAAAACATTTTTTATAATCCCCGACCGTGGCAATGTTACTAAGAACCATCTCAATCACGTCAGCTTTCAAAAGATTAATTCACATCGAAATAAGTCCATCCATTTAAAAATTATGACGTCACAGACAAAACGCAGTTACATCAAAATTTGAAAAAACAACTCTTTTTCCGAGGTCATCTAAAAATGAGGTAGAGCGTACATCTCGTTGCCAACACATTTTTAATTAATTTGGTAAAACCTACCTTCATCTACTTAGAGATCTTATGTTTAAATTTATAGATCTTTGTTTGCTTTATATCCTAATAACCAACCGCACTCTATATGAGTGAACCTCTCCATGGTTGAAACATAAAAAACGAAACATGGTGGAAGCCTGACCCGACTTTTCAGCTAATGGAATTGAGATTTATTTCTGTTTCACATAACAAAAACCTCCACCTTTTTATTTAATAATTTAACGGTGTATGTTTGACTTGTCAATTATGTTTCTGAAAATATTTTCAAGAACAATGATAATATATTTTTAGACAAATGTTTTTATACAAGCTTACGATTGTAGGTGTGACGTTTATATGTTACCTTGTACTTTTAATCTAAAATATCTCCGCTTTTATTCAACCACTATTGTTTAGTTACAATGTTATACATAATAACTAACTACTACATAAGAACTAACGTATCTGACTAGGTGGTAGAGTTTCGCAGCGACTCACCCGGATTGGTACCACCGCCTTACCTATTCCTGCCGTTATAACGTCATGACGTGATCCAGTTTGGAGGGTAAGGTAGCCGGTAAACTAGTTTTTGCTAGAGGCCTAACATCCCGGCCTCAGGTTGGCAACGCACCACTACCACCTTTGGTGTCTCTAGACAGTGTGAATTTCTTACCATCAGGAAATCCGTCTGCCTTCCAATAATCATAAAAAAAAGAACAAAGAAGGTGGTCTAGCGGGACTTGTTTTCCAAAATCCCGGGTTGGACTGGTCGGGTAACAGTAAAAAAGAAAATGTGTATTTTCAATTTCCTTTTAAAAAATAAAATTGGTTTAGATTGGATGTATGCCAGGTATGTTAGGCTTGTCACTTTTAACATTGTGGGACTTACACCTGTATTCATAAACAACTTATGAGGTGACATTGTGCCCACGAACGCGAAGGGACAGTCAAACCTATTCATAAACGATACTTGAGTAAATTCAACCACTAGGTATGCGTTTGTCAAAATCGACGCATAGCTAAAATAACTACCGAGCTTCATTAACAACCTGATACTATGTCAAGTTGTTTGTGTAAAGTCAAAATTTCAATATTGTTTATTTTTACAATTGTAAGTTAATATTTAATAAGCACTAAAGTAAAGTAAAAGTAAAGTATTTTCACGCCCATATCGGGTGTCAGTGCAGGACACTCACGACTAGCCGAAGACACTAAGTCCCACAGTGTGATAGGTGGCAAGTCTATCGCCAACCGGACACATATGCAATCCCGGCCAACATTTTTTGTATTAGAAAGATAAAAAAACAAATTTTCTATTCGTTTGTTGCCCGACCCGGGAATTGAACTCGGTACCTCAAAAAGTAAAGTCTGACGCCGGACCGTTAGACCACAGAGAAGATAAATTTTATAAAAAAAACTTTAGAATCCATCATTTTATAAAAAAGCTAAAAATATGTTACATCTTACCTTCCGAATGATTTCACCCACTATACCATTCCAACCCTCTAACGTTAGGTTTCCAAATTTCCCATCTTTTACGAGACGTAGTTCATCTAAAACAGTAACATAGTGAATAAGTCATAATAAGTACTCATTTTTTATAAGGCTAAACTCGACAACCGCTTGACTAACTCGTGACGACCTAATCCGCGAAGTTCTGATTCGATTCCCGATAGGGGCAGGCATTTGCGAGGTGAACATAGATGTCTTCTGGAGTAGAAACGTTGACTAAATTTGTTTTAGTCCCATTTAGCCATTTCTATGTAGTACTAGCGGACCCAGCAGATATTCTGCTATTTTTAATATGATTTTAGCATAGAAATTGGGGTGTAACACCCTTAAAATTTAGGGCTATGAAAACTAGATAGTAGCCGATTCTCAAACCTACTGAACATGCGTAAAAAATTTGGTAAATATCAGTAAAGCCGTTTCAGAGGAGTACGGTAACTAACATTTTGACACGAGAATTTTATATGTAAGACCCAGCAGATGTCATTCTACCATATTTTTAACTCGATTTTGGTATAAAAAATTTGGGCTGAGTCACCCTCATCATTTAGGGTTATGAAAAATAGATGTTGGCCCAATCTCAGACCTACTCATATACTCATAAAGTCTCACAAAAATCGGTTGAGCCATTTGGGAGGAGTTCAATCATAAACATCGTGACAAGAATATTATATACTAGATTAGCGTATTGTGTTTTATCGATACTCCCAAATCCTACAAGATGAACTTAACTAATGACCTTGACTACGACCTTGAAAAACTCCAATTTTTCAATAACTTAAAGCAAATAAAAACTTGGCAAATGGCAAAACCTAAAAAAGTACTTTGTTATTTAATCAATGTGACTTACATTTAATACCAAGTTTATTTGCAATAAGATCAAGAAGATCTTTGCAAAATCCTTGGAATGGTTCTTCCTTTTGTCCAAACTCGCCTTGCTTTAACATCATGTATGGTTCTTGTAATATGGTTGATACTATGTAGGTTTTGTTAGTCTCGTAGGAAACCGGAGAATGAAGTTGTATATATTTTGGAGATACCAGTGTTAATCTTTCTTTGTCGGTCCAAGTCGCTACCTAGACATAAAAAATAAAACAATTGATAGAAGAATGCATAACTTTGTAGTTCAAATTAAATATAAATTAAAATTATTTCACGTTATTAGGATTTATATTTAACTAAAATATGCATAGGCGATAGAATCAGACTTTTTAAATTCTAAAACATATAATTTGCTTTTTTCCGTGAACTAAAAAACTTTTTTGTCAAAAAATGGTTATTGTTTTTGATCAACTATGGTTAAAATATTATTACCAATCCTAGTTATTGATTAACTATTACTTATTTCCTTATTTGTTTGACATTACTTATCATATAAATAAAAACTTAAAATAATACGTTACAAGCTCAATTGCTTATTTTAAGTTTTTTAGTATTAAAATGTGGGTGAATGTAAAAAGTAGGAACCCGGTAAGAGCTAGGCGTGCCTACACATTTCGGGATTAAATCCCTCGGAAATCATAAAAGAGGGGTGATATACAAAACATAAATTATAATTCAGTTTAATTTATATTATGCTAAGACAAAATCTTTTGTCTTAGTATTTTAAATTAACATTTTAGCATTTTAAGTTAGTATTTTAAGTTACCATTTAATATTTTAAGCAAACGCAAAAAATACTCTTAAAACTAGCGTAAGCAAAAAAGTGAAAGGTGTCAAAAAGCTCTATTAAACAAAACGTTGATTTAATTGACACCTAGTTACTTTTCTACAATTCAGTTTATTTAAGACTTTATCATATTATAAAATCTACCAATATTACTTTTACAGCATTACTTCATAATTTCATAGATTTTTATTTCACTTCATATTTATTATATCGTCAAAATATTCAGAATAAGAATCAGAAAAAAACTTCATTCACATGAGCCATACAAGTGATACTAGTGCGCTTCGATGTTTTTTAAACTACCACCGGATCGGAATCGCGGCCACACACTGAGAAGATCCGGCAAAAGAGTCTTAGCAGGCTTGTTTTTTTTCAATGCTAATAGTAACATTATAAACTAGATAAAAAAATCAAATTACAATCTAATTTTCACTTAAGTAAAAGGTATGAAAAGTTACAGCACAAGTTGCAACACGAGATTGATATCTCTATTCTCAAGCGTGTTCGTTTTGAAATACCCTGAGATATATAACTAAAAACTGTGATAGTAGAGTAACGGCTTTTTGCTGTCTTATTTCAAAAAAATAGTACTTTTTTACGATTTCCATTCACAATAAAAATATAATACTCACTTTAACCATGGCACTCTGAACTGTCATCTCCATAACATGCAAAGTGAAATTACAACGGTGTCCTTCTTCATTGAACGAAATGTTCCCTGTGAGACCCTCGATATCCGTCTACAACAAAGGATGAAAAAGTACATGATCTACCGCCGAGAACACATAAAATAAAGGTGAGCGGTACAGATGTCACAGCTAATGTTTCCAACTTTGAAAGTGCCATGCCGAAATCACTTTTTATGGAACAAGCCTCAGTCCCGGATAACTTATGAAATGGTCTGCCATTTCTTGTTCATTTCTAATCTAATAAATTATTAATCAAAGGAATGTAACGAATGTTTGTTATACATTGTGTTATGTATATTTCTATATTTATGTATATCGTAAATACAAAATGATTGACAGAAACTTTTTCAAATGAGAACTTTTTCCTGAGAATAATTAAAACAACATGAAATAGTTATCCTAAATATTTGGCTAATTAAAATATATTCAAATTGTTCATGCTTCATGCGATGCCTGAGGAAGTAGAGATTCGTTTTTATAAACTTACTAGCCGAGCCGATAGACGTTGTCCTGTCCTAACTATTTTTTTTATTATGAACGTTCTGATAAGAATACAACAAAAAAGAATTAGGACGATTGGTCCCTCTGCTCAGGCGAGATGTGATGACCACGCGAAATGGAATTCCCAATTTTATATATACAGGACTAGGTGTAACGACAGACTTTGTCCTTTGCAAACAATGATTTTTTCATATGAAGTTATAATCGGTATGTAGGTATACATGTCAATTCAAAATGGCTGCCGCAACAAAATGGCGGATTTACATTTTGCAAAAGCTACCTAAGTAGGACTAAGTAGGAGCATTGAAAAACTTGTGCTGCAGAACACTGCGTTTTATTAAAAAGTTAAGACCAAAAAAGTTTGGTTTAGAAATACATACCTATACAGTTATATAAATTGATACACATCTTTTTTTTATAAATATATATTTAATGACTGTTATACATACTGAAATATATATCAGTAATATAAATTAAGCAAAATACCCACCTTTTTAATTAACCTTGATATTTTATCACCATGCTCGAAAGGTACCACCCAGCTTTTTCCAGGGTTACAGTCAATAACTTTAGTAGAATTGGCTTGTGCTGCTGCTTTGCGCAATGCGCTTCTAAAAGCATCTGGTTTCTTCCGCCAGAGGCGGTTAAGTGCATCCATTAGGACCTGCACTCCATCGTACATCAGGGCTGTTTGAGCCTATTAAAACATATTTTAAAGGTTATACGAGTAGTAATATGGTCGGCAATGTTCTTTGTATATAAAATTAAATTTGTTAGACATACACCTTGTTTAAAGTGGGATTGACTCAAAAGATTGACTTTTTTCTGGACTCTGGATAAGTTACACAAATTGAATCTAACCCCAAAGTATGCAAATTATCTGTGTTATGGGTGTTAGTCAACGACACTTATACATAGAAATACTTAAATAGATACCAAAAGAATAAATTTAATAAACACCCAGACCCACAAATGCAGGCATCTAAATGTTCGTCACACAAATGTCTGCCCCGCCGGGAATCGAACCCTAGCCTCGCGGTAAGTCGATGTAGTTAGGCGTCTACGCTAGCCACTCGACCGACGAGGAGTTCAATGTGTTAAACATAAACCTTGTTTAAAGTGGGATTAACTTAAAACCTAGCTTTTTAAAACAAATTTCAGACTTAAGTTACGAGTTAATTCGAAAAATATACTTGCGATAACACCTATAACGCGGAAAGAATTATTATAAATTCTTGCCAGTTATATTGGAAATAATCTAATTACGTACAACGAAAACATTTCATGAAATTGTAATTCATACACATGAAATATTAATCATACATTTTTCATTTAATTTGATTATATATTTTCAAATTGTTTAACAAATATTTAACTTAAATTTTAATTTTGGACTTCATTTTTCCTATTGAGTAAAATATTTAAAATGGTGTTAAGGCAGACTTATTGACCGCCTCCGTTGGTCGAGTGGCTAGCGTACACGCCTAACATCGACCGACCGCGATACTCAGGTTCGATTCGCGACGAGGCCAGGCATTTGTATGATAAACATTTATATGTCTACATTTTGGCATTTAGATGTTTGCATTATTAAATATATTCTGGTATCTATTTAAGTATTTCTATGTATAAGAACCGTTGACTCACACCTATAACATAAGCATATCCATTTGTTTTACTTTTCAAGGATGTTTTGTATTGTTTAATTTAAAAATAAGAACAAGATTTTTTTACTGACAATATCTTGTAAACTTAGGATAAAATTTGTTTTAAAAGCCTTGTAATGTTTCACTTGTAATGTTTTCCATATCATCATCATTATCATCATTATCAGCCAGAGGACGTCCACTATTGGACATAGGCCTCCCCCAAAGAGCGCCACAAGTCACAGTCACCAGCCGCAGTACACCGGGTGGGAGGTCGTCCAACAATACGTCGGGTGCGGGGCCGCCACTCCAAAACCTTTCTTCCTCAACGGCTTCCATATCACTTATAATTAAATATATTATAAAGAGCCTATCGATTTCACTTATAACATCAAGGCTAAAAGGATAAGTTTTAGTCCTTCTAATGCTGTTATTAGCTATACGTTAATTATATTAAATAAATATTTATTCACGTGTTGGGCAACGACCCCAGTGTGAATAAACCATCTGCCTCTCTCCCTGCTCTCTTATTACATAAAGGTTGTCTTTTACCGTCAGGAAAATTGTGTCCGAGTTCGTTCTCAGAAAATACTATACTCAAAAAAATAACTCCTGAAAAAACTAAGAACCATCTAGTTCACTAAAAAAAATTAATATCAGTCCATTCGTTTACAAGCTATAGTTTTATAGACATACATAATGCAAATGCAGTACACCACACAAATGTCTTTGTACTTCCATGGTCACATTTATAATAAGTATCTTCACGCCCATATCCCCGAAAAGGTAGGAGGAGGCACAACCAGGGCACCCACGACTAGCCGAAGACACTAAGTCCCATAATGTGATAGGTGGCAAGCCTATCGCCAACCAGGCACATATCCAATCCCGAGCAACGTTTATCTAATTAGAAAATTGGAAAAACCCAATTCGAATCCGGGATCTCGTGCAGTCAAGTCCAAGAACTGAATCGCTAGACCCCAGAGGCGACATTTATAATACGTTAGCCGTATTTGCTAATTCCCCGAACGAGGCGGTCATGTTAATAAAAACCATAAAATAATTCATATTAACAACAAACGATAAATAAAATGTACATCGACAAACAAAAACAAAATTCTAGACCAAACAAAACAAGCGCAGCTGAAGGCGATTGCACTTAAAAAAATATTGAATGACTGTATGGAAATGAAGCGCATATTTAAAACAATTTCATTTTGCCGTGACAAAAATATTCGTTTGCTTTTATTAGTGTTAAAATATTTAGTTTTGTTATTTGTATGACGTTTTGTATTTTTATTGTTTATAAAAAATGTAATCATGTAAAAGTGTGTCTTTTTAACCGACTCGAAAAAGGAGGTTGTCAATTAGACTGTACGTTTTTTTGTGTATGTTTGTTACGCTATTGCTTGTACAAATATAAATTTTATGGTAGGAGCATTTCAGAAACACTTACTATCTTTTAAAAATATATTATCAAATCGCGAATACCCTATGAAAAGTTGGAGGCAGTTTCTGCAGTGTTACTGAGTTTAAGTGTTTATCTATATAATAATACGTCAAGCAAAAACTTTGGACCTCTTTTTACGAAAATTGCGCTAACGGAGGAGTATGAAATTTGGCACACTTATAGTTTATGTATAGGAAAAATTCAGAACGCTCATTTTTCTAAATTTCATTAATTCAAAAAATAAAACATTACACGTACTACCATACATTTGACACACACAAACAAATGTACTGAGGATAACGATAAAAGGTCACAGATGGCGCACAAACTATAATCATACCGTTTGGAAACAAAGTATTTGGTCTTTAAACAGGAAGATGGCATTCTTATCAAACAAGATATTAAAATTTATTATGGTCGAATTTCGACCAATGCGCGACCACTAGTAATAATAATGACTCCTAATATACATAACATCAGGTAAACGAAACATTTACACAAAGAAATAAAATCATAGCACAAACACAGTACGAGAGGTTTCTTTCATTATATGCCATTATACTAGCTCTTTATTTAGATTGTATGGCCAAATAGTACGTCTTGACGTTCTTTGATATACTCCTATTCATAAACTAAGACCGGATTGGATTTTAAATTAATGAGAAAGTTAAAAAACACATTTTGAGTTGTTCGGATTCGGACAGGGAACCGATTCCGGGGCGTCATGGACTCAACCACACACCGGACCACTTGAGTACAAAGGCTTGAGTGCAAATACAAAAATATATTGGTAACTACGAGTAAATAATATAAAAGTAAAGTAGTATGTACTATTTAAATTATGAATAAACTTAAATTTAGATTAGGTTAGCCATTTTAAAAATAAAAGTATAAAGTGTAAAATAGTAAAAAGTGTAAAGCCGAAGTGCATAATTTAATTAGTAGTACTGTATGAGTATGTAATAGAAGATTGGTAACTATGAGTAAATAAAAGTAAAATATGAGCATGTATTTATGAGTCGGCATTTATGAGTAAATAAAAGAAAGGTATAAGTATATAAATGTATAAGTGTAAGTAGTAATAGTAAAGTATAAGTGACAATGGGCAGGCCACATTGCTCGCAGGTCCTGGTGGAAGGACGCGACGGCATCGTTCGCCGTCGTGTCACCTGCGGGGTCCCACAGGGGTCCGTTCTGGGCCCACTCCTGTGGGACATCGGCTACGACTGGGTCCTCCGCGGCACGCTGCCCAACAACCTCCGGGTAGCATGCTACGCGGACGACACACTGGTCGTAGCCAGGGGGAGGGACCTGGGTGAGACGTTGCGGCTGGCGGAGGTGGGGACAACCA